>BPLR01020969.1:0-97691 GCA_021605095.1 Caerostris extrusa
CAAATTACAGGAAAACCACCAGATGGCGCGGATAGTACGTCACAAATGACGAGAGGCAAGAGAGGGGCATATGCTTTTGAAATGGTGGCAAAGAAGTCAAATTCGAACCAGGCGCTTTTAAAAGCCTTTCTGCAGTACAATAAATCAAGAAGGGCGTAACAAAGGAAGTACTGGATGATTTTTACGGGTAGAATTATCGACGACTGGAATGTGACGTACCCAGCTGAAGTATCCGAGGAACTTGAATCGCCCAGAGTGTCATCTCCAGGCTTTGGCAACGATTCCGTAAGATGATGGTAATGGAGTAGATGTTACAGCACAGGTCGCCCCCAAGTTACAACACCGAATGAGGACCGGTATTTAGCAGTTACTGCCAAAAGAAACAGACGAAACACAGCATCAGACCTGTCTCGTCAGCTCTTCAGCTACCGGTACGACAGACAGAAGGCAGACCGTGTAATAGACGCTTAGGCACATTTGTTCATATGCTCGTAGGCCTTCAGATGTGTTCCACTTTACCGCAACTCAATGTCGCCAGCGATTAACCTGGAAAGTAGAGAGCATGCATTCTGGACACACCTCAACAGTGGTCTTGTGTGGGGATGTTTTTTCGACGAGTCCAGGTTTAGTCTGCAGTCTGATTCTCGCCGAACTTATGGAGAGCGCCGGTACCCGTTACCACCAAGAGAACTCCATTGAACGACACCGTTACGGTGATGCAGGGATGGCTCGTTTGGGAGGAATTATTCTTGGTTCCAGAACTGACCTGCATGTTCAGAGTGTAACGATGACAGGCCACATCTATCGGCATGTCATTCTGGAACAACATGTACGTTTGTTTCGGGGCGCCATGGGTGCTGAATTTCTGTTTATGGATGACAACGCCCGTCCTCACCGTGCAAACATTGTAGACGAATGCCTTTCAATTGGAGGATATCACCCGTATGGATTGGCCAGCATATCACCGGACTTGAATCCAATAGAGCATGTGTGGGAATATGCTTGGCCGACGAATTGCAGCCCGTCAACCCCTCCCACCTGTCAACCGGAACTTCGAGGGCATTGCTGATGAGTGGTGTAATATTCCCAAGATCAGATTGATAATTTGATACCAGCATGCCTAGGCGTTGTAAGGCCTGTATTGCACGTCCGGGAGACATACTCCATATTAACCATCATACTAACCATGTTATACTGTTTTTTGTAAATAGGTTCTTTTTTTGAAATTTGCTCCAAGGAGTAAAATCGCAATTTTTATTAATTATGTGTCAAACACATAGCATCCTTTTTGCTCTTTACCTTTTGTTTAATAAATAGATTTACAAATAAGTCAAATTTGTTTTGCTTCTGTCTCTTTTTTGTCTGAACTTCATTATCCACTTATGGACATGAGTGCATTTGTTTGATACAGCGATTAATATTTTCAATAAATTATTCAAAATTCCTAAGACATATTCCAGAATCTTTTATCATGTTTAATTCCATGTAACCATCATTAGACTGAATTCAACACGTTTTTTAAGCGAAAGACGAAATAACAGCTTCGGTTTTCCAACATTGGTTTATGCAACTCTTGTACCAACGACACACAATTATAACGAAACCTACAATTAGATGTAGTTTCATTATTAAAAAAATACATTAAAAATCAAGTCAAAGAGGGAAAGAAATCCATACCTTCAGAGCTCTTTTTCTCCATTATATATAAATGAATGTTTCCTTACAAGAGTGGTAAAATTATGATTCAGCAAAAAAAAGGCTATTTTTAAATTGTATTTTCCTAATGCGATGAGCAAATTTGGCGAATCATAGACAAACAAATGAAACCATTATATTTGAATGTAAAAATTTATTTCCCTTTTATTGAAAATGGTTTGGCTTCGATAAACATTTTTTACATTGTTTTTTGATTTTTACAAAATACCCACGTAACCATAGACTCATTATTAGATAGAAATAGACACAATAATTTTAAGCGAAAGACGAAATAACAACTACGATCTTTTCACACACGTTTCCGCAACACTCGTACCAACAACACACAACTATAACTATAAGCGTATTTCATTTTTCAAATTATCAAAACACTGTAGTGAAAAAAATATACCAATGAAAACACTTATGTAAATTATGCTTATTAATTACATTAACTGATTTAATTTTATTTAAAAAGTGTCATACTGTGCTAAACACATTATAGTCGAACGAAAGATAATATAAACTCCCATTTAAAGAATGTGCATTAAAAATGTTAATACACATGTATTATCTAATAATATGCGTTATTTTTCTAAATGCTGTTTTGTTTAGTTAAACTGATTTAACAAAATTTACAATGACATTTTTAGAAGCAGTCTTCAAGTGTAAGAAGATTACTCTGTAAAGCAACGAACTCATGATTTTCATCCATTCAAAAACCAATCTCAACTGACTAAAGTGGAGATCTCTTGAGAAAAGCAAAATAAACATTTGTTTCTTTGAAATATATTATGTACACTCCAAAGGAGAATCCAATAATTTTGACGGAACGATGCGTGTGTCTTTGTATCATTATGTTAATGCTATTCGATGCAACCAACTGTATAGTTTAAAAATAAGAAACTGTTTACTCCCAATAATATACTGTTGTAGCATTATTTCACGTTTTAGAATACTGCTTATCGGTTTGGAGATGATGTCGTTGTGTTCAGTTTTTTTATTATTGTTATTAACGCTCTTACTGTTATACCTTTGTTCCTTTAAAGAATTGAAACAGATGTTTCTGGCAGGGACTGTAGAGGAAAAATTCTTACAAAGATAGTGTATCTTAGAATTTGTTTAAAATATTTATTTACTTAGTTTGGATGGATAGATAGACATGCAGACATTCAAAGTAATGCATTCGTCAAATTCTTCATTTCATTAACCATCAAACTATTTATTTAAAATAACATCAACTTAATGTTCCCCATTCATTTTTATTCGAATTTAAAAATAATCTTTTGAAATTGCTTGAATAAAATCGGGATTTGCAAAGAATACTAATAGAGAGTTTCTTACTATTTGATATTCTGATAATAAAAAATCTTTCAAATGCCATAAAGTGATCTTTCAGCATATAACAATGAAATATTTCTAAAATATTGCAATAATTATAAGAAAATGGTTAACATTATCGTTTGCATCCAGAAATATTGTATCTAGAGCGTTAAAAGAGAATTTGCAAGGAAATAATATCACAATTATCGATTAATTACGATGTGAAATATCTCTTTTCATATTCTGATAATCAATAGTCCTACTGAATATTAGATCATGCTCAAGCCATGTTAATTGTTCAAACCATGTTCAACTAATTACTTTTTAAAAATGGAAGCTAATTTAATAACTGAAAGACTTTGTAATGAAAAAGTATTGTTTCAAAATAGTCAGACAATAGTGCTAAATAAATCTAATAGAAAAAAATCTACATTTCAAAAATATTTCTTATTTCAGTAATATTTCACTAATTATGAATAGAAAGTAATGAAAAATATTTTTACTTATTTATTGTCATAGTGTGTGTGTTATTTACTAAATATTATTAAAAACCATGAGTGTAAAAGTATTCGTACAGTACGACAATTGATTTAAAAGAGATCCGTTCATAAAAATTATAAACATAAATTCCATTTTAATTAATTATAAATTATATAGAAAAACTAGTTTCATGTGAAAATGACACAAAAATAATTTTATACATGTATAAATATTTTGAAACAATCCAACATCTTATGGTGTAAAAAATATATAAAAGAAATGCAAATTTTTATAATCATTTTGTGATTGGTTTAGCATTATGATGTAGTTAATTGACGTCATCTTGTAAGTTTTGTTCTTCAGTGGAAATTTTAATGTAGTGAGAAATAGAAATTCTGTATAAAAGTAAAGAGACAAGTGTTTCCGAAAGAGAACTGATTTAAATCGTAAAAAATGGTAAATCGTACAACAAGATTTCTGATCTGGTCGGTAGACGCCGTTCAATGCAATCAATCATAAAAAAAGTTTTTGCTGCCACTGGAAAGGTTCAAAAACAGTTCTCGTTGGGCGGCTTTTCTATTGACATCATCTGACAGACGGTTTCTGGTACGTTCATTAAAGAAGGATCCCAAAATAAGTGCTCCTACATTAACATCAGAACTAAAGAACATGGGAACAGCTAAGTACTGTTCGAAATGCATGCAGAAATGAAGGTTTCCATGGCCGTGTTGCAAGACCTTTTTGTTAGTGAGAAGAATCGGAAGCTGCGATTGTTCGCCAAGCAATGTTAATGAAAGTCCAGATTTCTGAAAAAGATTATCTTTTACAGACGAAAGTAAATACAACATATTTGGATTAGGCGAATGGTATGGAGAAGGCGCAAAAACAGAAATGCATCCTAAGAATTTAGTGCCAACAGTGAAACATTGGGGTGGAACTTTGGGGTTGTATGTGTGCTTCTGGGGTGGGCAAATTAGTCTCTTATTAAAATTATGAATCATCAACTTTATATTGACATTTTAAAAATAAAAACCTAGTGCAACAAAAATGGGCTTGAATGGTGATTACATTTTCATGCATGATAACGACTAAGCAACAGCCCTAAACACAAGGCTCTGGATACTATATAATACCCCAAAGTTCATGAAATTTCCTCCTCAATTCTCAACCCCATCGAGAATTTATGGGACGTTCTTGATAAAATATTAGATCCAGACATATTTCTAATAAAAATGATTTGGAATTAATCAAGAATGGGACGCCATATCTAGCTCAATAACAGCAAAATTGGTGGAATCATTGCCAAAGAGATTTAAAGGAGCTAATAGCTAAGGAGCTATAATGAGCTAAAGGATAACAAGGTATTAGCTGAAATGTTATGGTTGTATTGGCCAATATATGCCTGATGTACGAATACTTTTTACACCCCAAGATGTTGGATTGTTTCAGTTTTGTAAATATTTATTCATGTATAAAATTATTTTTGTGTCAATTTCACATGAAACTAGTGAAAATATGTTCTATTATGTATTTATAATTAATTAAAATGGAATTTATGTTTATAATTTTTATAAACGGATATCGTTTAAATCAATTGTCGTACTGTACGAATACTTTTTACACTCACTGTATATTTTATGTAAAAACTCAAAGCACTCACTGTTCTTTAAAAGTGGCTTGAAGAAGCCACAGATTAAGATTAGAAATAAAGAAGTTTCAGTATTAATAAAAAAATGAATAACATCCAAAAATGAAAACACAAACATATATTAGTTTCAAATTTCTCGATTTATAATTAATAAAACAAAGTTAAAACTAAATATTCTGAAATTTTGTAATATACTTCTAAATATTATGGAATTGAAATTTATTAGAAATCATTTTTTATTAATGTTATGCCATTTTTAGCACCAGAAAGCTGTTCTACATTGGTATTATCCAAACATTAAGGAACAAATTGAAAAAAGTGGATAATATGAAATATATCTATTTGAAATTAGTGAAATTTATACAGATATAAAACAAATATATGAATTTTACACAGATATCGCATAATAAAAGGCACTAGTTTAGAAATATAAAAAGGAAATTCTCAATAATTAATTAAGTCGTATAAGGTAACACAAAAGTAGGATTGTTGAGGGGATAAAGTTTAATAAGGGAGGTTTGAACTTTATATTTGAGAAATGTAATTACCTTGTTGATAGTACACGTCGATTCTTGTCAAGAATAAGATAATCTATATTTGTTTGGCAGCCACGAACGGGTAAGACACGAAAAGAACTGTAAGTGAATGTAGTATGCTTTATGGGATTCAAAATGGGTGATCATGACGGTCATTTCATACGAAGCACTGCTTCAGATTCTAAGTATTTGACTGACAAAACGAGCCTTGTAAACTCGGGCATTATCGTCTATAAAAGCAGAAACAAGCTATAACTGCTAGAAATGGTAAAACGTACTCAGCAATGATGTACCGCACTGCAGTTCTGGTACCACAAGAGTGGATGTGGAGATCAGTGTGGTAGCTGACAACATTCTGGTCTAAACCATTCAATTTCCGGCCAATTACTAATACCGCTTCGCTAGGGTACAAACTGGTACTGCGATGCATAACGCATAAGTCATGCATTTTGTCACCGTTTTGACCAGACTCGAATGCGACTAGTGTGGTGCAGTAGCTGCTATGATAGAATCAAGATTCATCTAAAAAGATGGTTGCGATAATACAACTTTTTACATAGAACATGTCAAACGGTGATAGAAACATGTCAAACAAATTGCTAAAAACCAAATTCTAGACCCTATAATTCTAGAGGAAAGATTCTAAGTGTTGCACTATAATCTGTAATAGACACAAAGTGTCTGTCACCTCTTCAGATGGTGTGATGAAGCTGCTGAAAATTTTCATTTAAGTTAATTCCTCTATCCTGCATCACTGATTTCATATTTGCATAACTGAAATTTGATTACGTTTAGTATGAGTATTGATTTCCAGTAAGGTCATAAGGTCCAGTGAATCTCCATAAGTTTCGATTCTTCCCCTATCAAAGAGTACGTGTTAGTGTAACTGTCGTTAGTTAATTTTCTTTCGAGAAAGTGCAATTACGCTTCCTAAATAACATAATAGGGGCCTGAATGGTCGAGTGGCTAGCGCTCTGGCGCTCGGTAACTCGGGTTCGAGTCCCGGCGGTGCCATGGATGTTTGTAGTGGTTTGGAATCCGCTTTAAACCGTAGGTCCCGGTCCTAATAGGATCGTAGAGCGTTGCGGGGGCATTGTTACTCCGCGTCCGTATCTTCAAGTTACACGCGCCCCTGGGTAATGTAAAGTGAGTAACGTCTGTGCAGCGCTTGCCTTAAGGCACCCAAGACCAAGCTGTCTAAGTGTTTTGCCAGCTGCATTGGAACAAAAAAAATAACATAATAGCATAAAAAGATGATTTCCATTCTTAAAACTCGATACTTCTTACAAAGGATTTTATTAGTCAATATATGATGCTGTATTAATCATTTATGTGTTCATATATAATCTATGCATCGATCACTTTTTAAATCGGATGGATGCTTTCCTTCACAATGTTGCATTTTGGCTAGTCAAACAAGTATCTTGAAAGCCAAAAATACATTTTTTAATTGCATGTGAAAAAAATCACATAATTTTTACAAAACTTACACATTCATTTTTCAACTAAATGCATGTATTTATTAAGCCACTAACACATAAGCAATTTTCTGTATTCAAATTTTTGTATTACTTTGCAACTTAATAATATTTATTTATTTATATTCATAGCAAATGCTAACTGCCATAAATATCCATTTCGAAATGAAACTTTAATCAAATTGTCATAAATAATATTTTATGAATAAATATTTTAAGGTTATTCATTTTGATTGCACTCGGAAATGTTTTTCATTTAAGGATATAATGTGAAAAGCTTTCATCGATATCTAAGATTTTAGGAGTACTGATAAATATAATCAAGAATGTGCCCAACAACAAGAATTAGCCATTTAGATGATACATTCTTTTGTAGCACTACTCTTGATGCAAGCTTGCGGTATGTGATCAAACAAAGATTTTCCCAACTCCAAGTCTAGAATTTCAGCTCAAAGATGATTAAGGCATCTTAATCATATTATGAGATTACTTGAACGCCAGAGATTTATTCCCTTACAGTGGATACGTAACGCCGTATAAGGAAACTGCTTATTTATTCATCGACGCATGATAAATTAAAACTGATTTCAAGAAATAAGGATTCATCATCTGAATCAACATTATAAAATCAGTTTTAAAAATTATTTTAACATCTAAAAACCTCTAGCCTTTGAAAGTTCATAGTTTTTAGATAGTTCTTAGTTTTTTAAAAATTATTTTAAAATATAAAGAACGCTAGCCTTTGAAAGTTCTAAGCCTTATCATTATTAGGGAAGTATCAATTTTGAATTTAATTAAATACGAATCAACATTTAATTTGTTAAGGGGTCTGATATACAGAAACAAATAAAATTTTAAAATTAATTCCTTATATTTTTAGAATAATGAAGAATACTAAAGATGCTTTCAAACCGAGATATTGATGATATAAAAACACAGCGCATTTAATAAAATGCTGAATGAAAATTAAAATTTTAATTATGATAAATCAGCCTTAGTATTATTGATATTCTTAAACATATTTTCTTTACAACTATATTAATATTCACAATTCTCAAAGTTCCATTAAAAGTTAATACTTTTGATAAACGAAACGTATTCCATTTTAAAATAAACAAATTTACGTGAGGGAGGTCTAAATTAGGTCCATCCATTAAAATGCAATGCAATATTTTGTAACTTATTTTTTCAGGTTAATTCTATTTTCAATAGCTCCATTTTTAAACTTCAGTATAAGTTTATAAAGTATACAATTTTAGATTATTAAGCTACAATTAGCCATATTAATGCATAGGGGTAATCATTTGGGATTTCTCAGATCATTATCAGAACTTCTAATAATGTGAGGATTTAATCTTTACATATTTTTCCTTTTATATTTTAGTCTCTCACTTACATTTTTTTGAAAACCCACTCTGTCATTTAGTAATCATTTGCTGAGTCATAATTGTGTTTATTATCTGAGTTTTATCATTGTGTTTATTACAAATAATACAATTTTGAAAGCATTTGGTTTGTATACGGTTAAAAAAATCATGGATTTAATGTTAATAAATCCATGTCGATCGCGCAACATAAGTCGATCGCGTATAAACAGAGAGTAGGCGTATTTACTCAAAATTCACAGGCTTATTTTTCCTTCAAAAATTTTATCTTAAGTTCAAATAAGCCGAATTGGAAAAAAAAATCCTGTATTATTGACACATATCGCCATGAACGTGAAAATTATCAAACATGTCATCATGAAGGCGAAAACTATCAAACATGGCGCAGGAAGGCGAAAAACAAGCAGGTAAAAAGGGCGGAATAGTTTCAAATCAAATCGTAGTAAAATAAAAACGCCAGACGCAAACGACGGATTCTGGAAACCCTATTGAAGTTAGCACATTTTCAATTTGAATGTTGTCTTGTATACGAAACTAGTTTTAGATTCTGTGTCATTTAATTACTTTTTTTTTTGTTTGAAAGATGAGAAGGAAGAAAAAACTCTTATGCGTCAAATTTCAAACCACATTTTCTGAAAACAATTTGGTAATTTTCCGTTAGACGGGCGCAAATTTCGCCACTATTAGACTTTTTCGTTTTAGCGAGAACGCAACAAATTGGTAATCTAAACAAATTTAACAATAAAATAACTCATTTTCATAAAACTTTCATATCTTTTATTTAAAGATAATTGTATGTTATAAACTTAAGAATTATAAACTAAAGAAATAAAAACATCATGTAATTAATATTATTTGGAGATTTACCATCTGTGTCCTGTTAACGGAAAAGTAGCCATGTTTTTTGCGAGATTAGAGGATCCGTATACAAGCTTATCCCCTTAATTTAGCTTTAAAAAATTCTAAAAATCTCGGCTTATACTGGAAAATATACGTAATGGTAAATAAAATGCCTGTTGAAACTTTCTTAACAAAGCAAAAAGTATATTTTGCAATCCTATTTATAGACGAGTAATGCCTACTCATAAGCAGATATAATTTAATAAATAAAAATAATTATTTTTGTATATCGGAAGTAAATTAATTAATATATGAATACATGAATTAACGCAGGAATTTATTACATGAATAATTTTTTTCAATAAATTATGCCATTTAACATCATTATATTGACACAATAACCCCATGGTGAGCCAAGGCCATCTGTCTACTGGCAGATTTCGAAACAGGTGCTTTCTTTAGGGTTGTCAGTTCTACGTCCAACAGTCATGTTAGACCCGGATGTACGGTTTAACGTGGATTCTGATCCCCTACAAACATCCATGGCCCCGCTTTGACTCGAACCCTGTGACACTAAAAGGCCAGAGAGCTAGTCACTCGTCCATCAGGCCCCAAATAACTTAAGCATGCTCAAATTAGCATGTCTTTAAAAAAAAAAAAGAAGCAGAACTTGTTTTCAAAATTATAAAACGAATTTGCAAAACAGTTAATATAATATGAATTCTCTTCTGTGATTTGTATTGGTATTGAAGATGTCTGATTCAACTTTATAAAATACATAAAGAACAAAATGAAAATAACTGAAAAGATAAAACAATATAAATAACATCATACGAAGTATTTCAGGACATTTTGACATTTGCATTGCAAATTGATGTTGACTGCAAAAATTTCCAAGAGATTAAAGAAAAAAAAAAAGATCAAGTATCGTTTTGAACTATTAAACAGTTTAACATTATTGAGTCATTTTGGCAGCGTTAGCTTCCATATACCACTATCCTGATGGTGCCTTTGGAGGTAAATGATAAGAGAAATGGCTTGCTCAGTAAATGAAGTAAAAAGAAAATATAGAATATAGAATAAAATCAACACACAGAGAGACTAAAAATTTTTAGTATGCTCAGAGAGGTGCGCGGACGTTTATTGATTTTGAACTATGGTGAAATACAATATTCCTTGTTTGACTATTCTTTAATAGAATTGACAACTTAATGTACTAGAGTAAATTTAGAAAAATTGATATCACAGTTGCTCCATTATTAAACTAACAATATTGATATTTTTAAGGTAGTGTATTTATATTCTATCTGGGTTTTAAAAATCCCACTGAGATGCCCCTGTTTGTTCACTCTTCGATGCGTCAATTCTTTCGGTGCTTGCTAATCTTTCACTCGTAATTCCTAACAGCTGCAGTTTTCAAAGTCTTGCCAACATCTGATTTTTAAGATGCTTTAATGTGAGCGCTGAGAAAACGCCATCTGAGTCCTTTAGCGGGTAATCATAGCATTTTGTTTTAACAGCTGGAATTTCCGCGTCCTCCACTTCCAAAGTGGGATTAAGTACGGCTTATTTGCATGAGAGTTTTATTTCAAAAGTGAAGGATCACAAACAATTCAAGTGTTTACACAGGATTCATTCAATTATTTGGAGAATTATTCCGTCCAAGCAAATATTCACAATTCTGCAGGTAAATAACAAAAAGGAAAAAAAGTGGCTACTTATTCCAGGTGTTAACTAACAATACCTTCCACCTTCTTTCGCTCGGGACATAGTACTTTAGGAAAACAAACTTAATCTTCTATTTACTCTTTACCAGCAAGAGAGAGTAAAAATTAAAGATGTTCAAAAGAGCAAAAGCTTAGAATTCCAATCCTGTTGTCTCCTGCAATATTATTTACAAAAGTTTTATATTCGCCATAATAAGCTAAGGGTTAAATCTTTATTTTGTTTTTCTAAGCATTCTTTGGTGTCGTATATTCTTGGTGTCGTCGAATTCTTTGGTGTTATTTTTCTAAGGGGAGCATTTTTAAATTTTTAATGCCTTTATTTGCTCGATACTGTCCAACTACAAAAGCTTCGAAATACTTTGTTATTTACATTTAAAAGTTTTGTTTTTCTTAACAAAAATATGCTGTTTTTGGTTAAAGTGTTGTCTCTCTTTCTGTTCGACAGAAAGTAAATAATTAGTTAACAACGATTATAAAAAAATTAAATATTAAGCGAATTGAAAGAAATTATTTAGAAGTTGATAAACGTCAGTATACATTAATATAAGTAACATTAGTGTACGTTATTATACGTAACATTAGTGTACGTTAATATAAGCAACATTAGTATAAGTAACATTAGTGTACATTAATATAGGTAACATTAGTGTACGTTAATATAGGCAACATTAGTGTACATTAGTATGTATTAATGTAAGTAACATTAATGTATTTAGTATAAGTAGCATTAATTTACATTAGTATATTAGTATAAGTGTATATTAGTATAAGTAATATTAGTACAGTATAAGTAACATTAGTACACTTCGTATAAGTAACATTAGTATACATGAGTAAGTATAAACATTAATTACAATTTGTATTCTCTATGACAACTTTAATTTGACTCTAAAAAACAATAAGAGCTACAGTGAGGTAGCCAAAAGGCAGCTAAATTCAAGCCCCTATGTAGGTGTATTTTTATGTTCAAAATTAACTATTTTATATTTCTTTACGAAATTACCTTAAGGGAACTCTGCAGTCTTTGGCTTGAATCTTTAAAAAAATTTTTGTTAATGTCTTAATTTAAAAAGTATCTTTTGTTTTAAATATAATGTCTTGTTTATATGAGCTATCACATGAAATTATAAGAGGAAATTATTTTAATATTAATCCTTTTTGAATAGAACACACAAAATGATGATAGACTGTGATGAGATGCAGGGTGAGGACAAATGGCAAGCAAATTAAAAATAAACTGTTCAACACAAGTTTAACCCATAACAGGGGACGTGTGGTCTCAATGACCATTCAACATATTCCTCTCATTACCCCTGCTACATGTTCAGTCGAATTGTATGGATTTTTCCTCTAGCTTCCTGTTTCATGACCTTGAACATAACACTCTCTTGTTACAATGTTTTGGCACGTGCATCCGGTAGAAATTCCATCGCATTTTTCAAGAGCGGTCTGCGAGACTTCACCTCCCTTTCAGTGTAACAGTTTTCGGCAAGAGTACACACTGGCCCTGAAATTAGGTCCGAGGATATTTATTTATTCGTCTGGTCCGCATTATGTGGAAAAGCTCCAAAAGATTCTAAATGAAGTTAGAAGTGATTTTAGTATTTAGTGAGTATAGAATATAACTGTGAAGAAGATTTTGTCTATGAAAAATTATAGAATTTTACAGAAAAATTGATATTTCAGATAGTTTTGAAATACGTCGAAGATTCTAATGTCTTAGTGTCGAAGATTCTGAATGAAGTTAGAAGTGATTTTAGTGGAGAATATGTCTGTGAAAGTACCCTCTCAACAGACTGAATATTTTTTCAGACGATAATGATTTCTCTGACTCAAAAACAAATATAGCATTTTACAGAAGAACTGTTATTTCAGGTAGTGTCAAAATTTTTCTGAACGGTGTTGTATTGAATTTTCTTCTATTGAAATTTGTTTTGCATCTTTAATAAATAAATCGCAATAATTAATACACAATAGATCCATTTTTATTATTAATTTTAAAAAATTTATTGCAAGAGCAATTGCAATTTTGCAAGAGCTTAGGATTTTATCGAAAATCCAAAACTGTTGCAAAAATTAATCGGAAAAGTTTTATATCACTTTAAAATGTTGTTGCTGTAATGCAGCTGGCAATACAAATACAGTTAATCTTTATGCCACTAGGCAGACGGCCTTGGTTCATAAGGCTGGTTTGCGCCAATGAAGAATAAGATAGTATAATCACATTTTTTTTTTTTCTCTGAACTGAATTATTTGCATTCAATTTAATTTTTCTCTGAAATATTTTTTTGAGATTACTCTAGAGATTTGTATTTAAAATATTTCATGTCAGTCGAGCAGTCGAAGAAATTAAATTAATATTTAGATACATAAAGGTGCAGATATAAATAGAAAGAAAAATATGAAAGGTCATTGGACAAATATCATTATAATCTGAATATTTCAGTAAACATTATGAAAAGAACGTTGTGAACTTTAAAATTTGAAACTGCAAGGTATGCATAGTTTTACCGTTGCAGATTTAGCGCTCTCATAATTTTGAAATATGTAATATTTATTTGAAAATTTAGATCATAGAATCATAGTGTGTATTTAAACCACACAGTATTTGTCAAATATAACATATCCATAAGCAATGCAGTCTTGAATATTTTTTTTTTTTATTTTCATTTGATTTCATTGTATATTTGGGAATTATATCATTTACTTTACTTTTTACTCAATTATTTGCAAATCACTCTCAACTGTAATTACTATTTGCATTGAAAAGAAATCATATACATATAATTTTCCTCAAAGAAGATTCTTTTAAAACAAAATTTCAGGAAAATGAAACTATTGGTTTTTACGAAATCTCAGAATTTACGCAATTATATCTCTTAACAGACTCCATCATTTTATTCTAGGGTGGCATCACTAAAACTGTGGAAATGTTTTCCAATTGTCGTTGCTCTTTTGGAAAAAGAAGACCTATTAAGAAACAAGAAAAGAAACGCCTTTCTGCTTAATAAGACAGGGTTTATTCAAAGACGGTTTTCAAATCAATACATCACGCTAGATAACAGGACTTACTTTCAAATCTAGATTAAACACATTCTTTTTGCTTAGAAGGGGAAAAAAAGGACTAAATATTTTCTGCAGCGAGGTGTAGGAAGAATTTCTTTTTTGTGGAAATCAAGTAATACGTCTCACAAACTTTTAATCGTTATTAAAATGGATTTAAAAGGATCTTCACAAATTATGTAACTTTTAATTTTATATTAATATTTGTAGAAAATTGAAAGACAACAAATTTATTCACTTGGTATTTAATTTATTTAAAAAAAAATAAACAGCTGAATTTTTTTAAAGAAAATATATACCTAGATTATTTTCATTTTTTACAATAATAGAAAAAAAAACGTGAAAATATCTTCGCCATCCAAAACATTAGTTTTCTTAATAATTATAGTTAATATGTTATATATTTGACATTATCTTATCCAAGATTAATGTTAACTACTTGAATATAAACTTTAGCTATCAGTATTAATTAAACATAAACATAAATGTGTATAAATATAAATGTAATGATTTTTAAGAATATATATATATCTAGATTAATTTTATTTTTTTTACATTAATATAAAAAAAAAAAGTGAAAAATATCTTCGCAATGCAAGGTATTTGACATCATCTTATTATAGATAAATGTTAACTACTTGAATATAAACTTTAGTTACCAGTGTTAATTAACTGAATATAAACATAAATGTGTACAAGAGTTTTTTTTGGAGAACGAATTAAAATAATGGAATTTTTGTGAAGAAAAATATATATCTAGATTAATTTTATTTTTTACATTTATATAAAAAAAAACCTGAAAAATATTTTCGCTATGCAAGATATTAGTTTCCCTATTAATTAGTTAATTTGTTATATATTTGGCATTATCCTATCCTAGATTAATGTTAACTACTTCAATATAAACTTGTTGAATAGTTGAATATAATATAGTTGAAATTGAAATTTAATATTTTTTTAAAAAGTACATTGTAAAATATTTTTAGAAAATTCTAGAATTTATTTTATGCTTATAATATATACTTATAATTATGCTTTTATGTTTATAGTATATGCTTGCAATTATGCTTATAATATATGCTGATAATTATGCTTTTTACTTATAATTATGCTTTTATGCTTATAATATCGAAACTTTCAGAGAGGGTTGATAAAGCAATCAATGTTAAAATAATTGAAAAAAAAAAAATAATCTAAGAACCACAATTTTTTACAGAAATTCGATACAAAGAAAGCTCATAGAAGATTATAAGTACCATGATATGTGAGTTTTCAAATTACGCTTACAAGACGAGTTTTGCATCTGTGGTTTATTATGAAATGGTTGTGTACATTTTCTGCGACAGATTGAATTTATTTCTAAATATCTAAATGATAGTTTCTTAAGAAAAATTTTAAATCAATATATGAATTCGCTGAAATAAATAACTGAGCGGTGAAAAACTGTATCAAATTTTATCCAAAATACATGTTATATTTAAAATCTTAGGGAATAAAGAGAGAGCAACAAATTGCCAGTGGAAAAAGAAAGTGAATGGAGAAGATGTTCCGAAGGCTGTAATGTTTGAGTTTCAGAAAGTGGCAACCCCTCAAGCTGCTGAATTCGACTCCCACCATTTCTCCACTCAGTTATATTTTTCTCCTGCGAAGGCAGCTGATAAAAAAAATATTCAAAAACGACCCCACTGAAGAATTTATCAGTATATAGAATGGAGACCTGTATCGAAATTTATGCAATCGAGTTTAATAAAAAATGCTGAAAACCTGATGTCTATAAAGAAAAAAGAAAAACAAAAACAGGAAGAACACAAATAAAAAGATTTTTATGCCTTTTTTGCTTGCAGGTTAATAAACGTCCAACCTTTTTGCATTGACACTCGTCGTAGAGGGATGTTTCTACAAAAACTAACTTGCATGTAAGACGAGAATTACCATTGTCAAGATAGCAGCGGAGATGCGATGCAAAGAACTTTGTGGAGGGAGGATTTAGACGTTCGAGAAAGGAGCATTAGGTAAGATTTACCAGAGCAATCCTTTGACAAGAGAAAAACTACAAGCTCGTACTTTCGCAGACAATTCCAAACGTCTGAATTTCTTTGATTGAGAATTTTTAAATGGTGCTTTTATTTGAAGGATTATATTATTCTCTTAGAAACTTTAAGCGCATTTCTGACAAGAAGAATCTCTTATTAGGATTGCTGCAATAGAGGAAAACGGTTTCAGAGGATTGAGAAATGTCAAGACAAGTTAACCAGAATGATGTCTGGGAGGCTTAAATTGATTTTAAAAATGAAAAAGACGCATATATTAAATGGTGTAAGCACATTTAAAGGGATTGCTGGAATGCAATTCTTGAACGTTTCCAGTGCCAAAGTGGAGGAAAAGTGTCCAGAATATATATTAGAAATGCATATGGGCTTGAATGGTTTATTGATAATGGATTGTTTGCTTTTTATTCAACTATTTGAAAGAAAGGAAAATAAAAGTTAAGGAAGAAAAATCATTCAATGCATATAAGTGAATGTCAACTATTCGTAAATCGAATATCATGACTTTCCTATTTATTCATAAAAAAAATTGTGAAAAGAAGCAGCAAATGCAGATATAAAATTAAAATGAGATATATCACACATATCTTGCTAAATTGGCGAAAAGAAGGTTTTTTTTTTAAATTATTAAATATAAATAATATACACAAAGGCTGTAGAATATTGATTGCATTGAAAGATCAAAGTTTCAATTCATTCAAAATATGTAAAAAAGATTTATTTAAAAGCGAAAGTCTAAGTGATCTCATTCCATATTTAATACACATATTGATAAAAACCTTAAAGTGACTTCCATTAAGAACTCCCCCTCCCCAAAAGTCATCCAAAGAATCTTTGGTTTCCGTTTGGGGTTATATGAGTGTCTCTGGGGTAGGTTTGGTTTGTCGTTCTACGGTTATTACCGCAGTTAACACTTTAACGTGGCTTCCAAACCCCTAACAAACATCCATGCCACCGCCAGGGTTTTAACCTGAAGCATATAGTACCAAAGGCCAGAGAGCTATCCAATTGGCCATCAGGCTGCCTCTGGGATTGGAAATTCAGTCATTATTGATGGGGTCATGAATCATAAAATATACATGGCTCTACGCAAAAAATAATTTACTATCAAGTTCTGCAAAATTTATAGTCTCAATCATGATTAAATTCTTATGCACAATAATAATTAACCTAAACATACAGCTTTAAATACTAAGCTTTGAGTGTTATACTAACTCCGTAGCATTACAGTCCATGTTAGATCATGATAGCCTGCCATGAAACTCCGAAACAGTAGATGTCGTCTCTTTACGGGGTAGAGTAGTCATTCTACCTACGCCCAACAATCATATTAGACCGGTAATAATACTGGGTTTAAAATGGATTACGAACCACAACAAACATCCATGGCACAGGCAGTACTTCACACCGGTGACACCAAGTGCCAGTCACGTTGATGTTATATACCATGAGTTGGTGGATGACGACCCATTGAACATTATGAGCTATATTAGATACCAGAGTAAGATAAGGATACATTTCTAGAAAAGGTTTATTATAAACACGGAAGATATCCAAATAAGTATTAATTGTAATAATTTGTAACAAAATTTGTAAATTATTTTGACTGTTCGAATAATTTTCACACTGTTAGATAAATAACTAATTTTATTATTTATTCCAAATATGTGAACGATTCATTTGTTTTCATTAAAATAAGATAAAATAACAAATAAATGCTTTATATATAATAGTCAACTTGTGTTTAAAAATTTTATTCAGGGATTGAAAATTCATGCTGTTTTTATTTACAAATAAAGGTGTACGAATATTTTTCTACACTCATTATATTAATAATTTTAATTGTATTTTGTATTACGCTTGATAAATATTTTATATACGTTAATAATTTACATAATTAAATTGCCAAGAGAAAGAACACATTAAACAGTTAACTTTTATAACAGTTAACTTTTAACTTAACTGTTAAACTATGTTAACTGTTTAAACAACGTTTAACAGCTATTAAACTATTTAACGTTTATAACTAAGAGTTAGCAGTTAAACATTAGAAGTTTTTCTTTAAAAAGTCCAAATATTTTGATTCTTTAACAATAACCAACACAAAATTCCATCAATGTAATGCTAAACATTGTAGTTTAACGAATTATCTAATATATCCCTATCACATTATAAAGTGAATACAATAAATAAAAATGAATAAAATTCTGTTAACTTTTAGTTTTTAAAAGAAATTTTACCAGATAGTTAAATATTATTCTTTTTCTTTAATGTTAATATCGTTTTCGAGAATGCTTAAAGTTTAAATATTGTAGCTTTACATGGAAATTCAATTTATTTTGCTTTTATGTTCAATTTCGGAGCACACAACATATCAAAATAAAGCAATAAGGGCTTTAAAAAATTAAACTACTCAGGATCACATAATACAAAATGGATAGCCAACTGATTATTAATGACTCCTTCCATATACATATTGATCAATAAATTTCAATTTTCTTTCCTTTCATTTATTTCACGTCTTTTTTTATTTTAATTTTTCTGAGAAGTAAATACTCTCAAGGCACTTAAATTATATATAATACCAATAATTTATCAATAAAATTATATTTTATTATTAATATTCTTTACACATATATCTATTAAATTCTACTAAAAACAGCAATACATCAAATATATTGCCTTTTCTTGAACTTCCTATTTGGAATAAAATAGACAGAATCAAAAAAAAAAAAATATTTTTAATGTATTTATTTGATAAAATATCTTCAACGAACGCAATGAGGAATGTATTTTTTATTGAAGTTTATTTCCTAATGTGAAATTAAAAAAAATATTATACATTTGGAAAAATGTGCTTTATTAATATACAAACGAAGAGCTAATATTATTTGAAGCATTTCAACAAAAACAATTTTAAATATTTTTTTTTTAGAACTAGGTCTTTTTTTTTTCTATTCTTATTTATTGCATTTCTAAAATTTTCATTGAATATACAGTGGGCCACAAAATTGAGTATACACCTTAGAAACTTAGAGAGCTTTTGCAATTACAAATTAAATATTGCTTTAAAATGATTGAATTTTTTACCTTATATACTTTAGTCTATGCTTTACCGTACTATACCTATAAAATTGTTGCGTTTATTTATTTTTTACGAAAAAAATAAAAGATCTGAGACGAGAGGAAAAACAACACCACAAAAATTAGTATACACCTTTATTAATTTCCTTTTAACGTACAAATTAATACTTTGTTGCATAACCTTTGCTTGAATTACAGCTTGTAATCTTCTGGACATAGATTCTACTAGTGTTTTAGTGGTTTCAACAGAAATTTTAGCCCATTCTTCTCTCAAAATCTTCTTGAGAACTTCCTTGCTTGTGTTTTCAAGCTCATGTACAGCTTTCTCTAATTGCGACCACAAATTTTCGATGACGTTTAGGTCTGGAGACTGGGCTGGGGTGTGTAATTGCTTCTTGTAATGGTACAGCAAGTATAACTGCACAATCTTCGCTGTATGCTTGGGGTCGTTGTCCTGCTGGAATATGAAGCTTGACCCAAGCCCCAACTTACTGACACTTTTTTTCAAGTTATCATTTAAAATCCCCAAATATACATGTTTGTCCATAATACCATCAATAAAAGCAAGCTCTCCAACTGCTCCAGCCGACATACAACCCCAAACGAGGACAGATCCACCTCAGAACTTGACTGTCTTAATGGTGTTTTTAGGTGCCAGTGCTTTCCCAGCTTCTCTCCATATTTTAAATCGTCCATCGCTTCCGTAAAGATTAAATTTACTTTCATCAGAAAATATTACAGTGTTCCAGAAAGAAATAGGCTTTAAACGATGTTCTTTGGTGAAAATCACTCTCTTTTTGTCTATTCACATACTTGATGAGTGGCTTTCGTATTGGTGTACGACCATGAAACCCATATTGGTGAAAGGTACGTCGAATTGTTTCAACTGAGATCTTTTTCCCGATTGTAGAGGACATCGATAAAGTTAGTTTAGAGGCACTCACCCTCGGATCTTTCTTTACTGAGTGAATGATCTTCCTCTTCGCTGTAGCACTCAGTATTTCTTTACGTCCTCTTCCAGGAATATTGGCCACAGATCAAGTTTTTTTTATACTTCTGTAGTATTTTTTGGACACAACCATGAGTTACACCAATGAACGAAGCGATTTCTCGAAGAGATTTGCCCTCTTTCGACCATTTTACAACCAATAAACGCTCAGATTCAGTAGTTTCTTTACGAGAGCGATACGATTCTCTACGATTTTTAATGAGAAAAATACTATTTAAAAGCGTTGAAGTGCAATAGCACGTGTTATAAGCAGCAGGTACTCTGAAACTCTTTAAAGAAAATTTGAAACTAAAAAAAAAGTGGTGGCATAATTTACAAATATAAGAAGTGTATACTCAATTTTGTGTCATGGTTTTCTATCTTTTCTTCGAATCACTTAACTTTTTCGTAATAAATAAGTTAACTATAGAATTGTGTTATTATAGGATGGTAAAGCAGAGGTTAAAGTATCTAGGATAAAAAAATTTATCTATTTAAATCAATATTTAATTTACAATTGGAAGAAGTCTAAAAGTTTTAGAGGTGTATACTCAATTTTGTGGCTCACTGTATATGTATATAATTTATACATTTTTTATTCTCTATGTTTAATTTCTAGTTTATATACTTTTACAAAAATGTTTAAGGTAAATATTCATTTATATGCACTTTTCGCAATGTTTTATTGCATTTTATACAAATTGATCAGAATTATAAGCAAAATAATATTTATTGAATCTATTTATCTTTAATAAGCATATAGTCGAATAAATATATGACTTGAGAGGAATTTCAGGCATTTCTCGGAATTTTCAGAATCGCTTCGTTAACATGTTTACATTTTCTAAATGGGGCCTGAATGGTCGAGTGGCTAGTGTTCTGGCGTTCGGTACCACAGGTTTCGGGTTCGAGTCCCTGTGGTGCCATGTATGTTTGTAGTGGTTTTGGAATCCACCTTTAAGCCGTAGGTCTCGGTCTCATATGACTGTATAACGTCATGGAGCAAAAGTCAGACTTCTACCTACGGGTGCTCCATCATAACAGAAGCTGCTTCCTTCCCCTTCAACCATGAGTCCATACGGGTTCGTGGGCTTGGTCTAGATTAGATATCTACCAAGTGGGATAAGTAACAACACACTTTCAAAACAAATGCACGGTGGGAAAAAAAGCCAAGCTGCGATACAGCGCCAACTCTAGCACGGAAAGGACGAAATATGTTTGCCTCAACTTTATGTTCCTTTAGAATAGGGGGGACGAGCTCTATTTTATTACTACGCTGTGGTTTTCACTTTCATCACCGAATGTCTTCATTTCTTGAAATAGTGATTGCAATCGATATTAACAGCGGATTTCAACCTGAACTCTCATGCACTGTAGTTTGCATTCTACCAGTGAATCATGAAGAGGACAATAGTTTTTTATATTATGTATGTTGTTGTTGTAACTAATTCTCAATGTCCCGCAGTGGGATGGACAACACATGAGTAATCTACACATGGATGAAGGGAAAGAGGGCAGCTTCTATTGAGATGGAGTACCCGTAGGTAGAAGTCTGACTTGGCTCCGTGACGCTCTTACAGTCATATGAGACAGGGACCTACGGCTTACAGGGGATTACGAACCACTACAAATATCCATGGCACCACAGTAACTGGAACCCGATACCTGTGGTACAGAGAGCTAGACAATCAGCTATTCGCACCCCCCATACACATATACATATATATATGCATAGAAAGAAACAACCAACGTTTCAATATAGGAATAACCAGTGCTGTGGTCTATTTTTATTATGACAAAGTGTGTTGGACATCCTAATAATCAATAATATAAATTCTTTTTTTTAATTTTTCACTCGTATTGAAATCCTAAGTTGAATGTATATCATCAGTAACGTCAAGTATGGTTATCGCATGAAACACCGATATCCTTCACGAAATGAAACGCTTTCCAAATAAGGAGGTAGTGGAGTGCAGAAATGTTCCTTTAGAATAGGGGGACGCGCTCTATTATATTACTACTCTATGGTCATTACCGAATGATTTCGTTTCTTGAAATAGTGTTTTCAATCGACACTAACAGTGGATTTCAACCTGATCTCTCCTGAACTCTAGTTTGCATGCTACCACTGAGCCATGAAGAGGGTAATAGTTTCTATATTAAATATAAACAAGTAATATAAAAAAAAATCTTTTCCTCCTACTTTTTTTACTCTATTGCAGAAAGGCCTTTATAAATAATTTTCATTCATTTTTTTAAGTTTATCTGGCGCCATCTATTGGTAGATATATGCAACTTAAATCTAAAAACTAAAATTAATTAATTATATTTAATTACTGAATTAATATTTAAAAAAACTGTATTAACATCAAGTGTCATCCACTACAAGTTAAAAAAATGTATTTAAACTTGAGTAGATGAATGAAAAGTATTTTAATAACGTTTGAAAATTTGAACAAGATATATATAGGGAGAGAGTGATCTAATAGAAGAAATTGAAAATGTATATAAATGTATATAATAAGCAGTGTTTCAATACAGGTATCAACCAACCAGTACCAATTAATACAGAAATAACCAGTGTTATGGTCTATTTTTGCAACTTTTTATTACAAGAAAGTGTGTTGGTCACACATATAATCAATAATATAAATTATTTTTGTTTTATTTTTCACACATATTGAAATCCTAAGTTGAATGTATATCATCAATACCATGTCAAGTATGGTTATAGCATGAAACACCGAAATCCTTCATGAAATGAAACGCTATACAAATAAAGAAGTAGTGGAGTGTAGAAATGTTCCTTTAACATAGGGAGACGCGTTCTATTTTATTACTACTCGATGATTTTCAATTTCATTACCGAATGCCTTCATTTCTTGAAATAGGAACTGCAATCGACACTAACCTAATGTCTCCTGCACTCTAGTTTGTATGCTACCACTGAGCCATGAAGAGGGTAATATTTTCTATATTAAATATAGAAAATGTATATAAATACGAATCAATAACCGGTGTTTCAATACAGGAATCAACCAACCTACCAGTATCAATCAATACAGGAATCAACCAGCCAACCAGTACCAATCAATACAGAAATCAACCAACCAACCAGTACCAATCAATAAAAAAATAACCAGTGTTATGGTCAATTTTTGCACCTTTTTTATTATAAGAAAGTATGTTGGTCACACTTATAATCAATAATATAAATTCTTTTAATTTATTTTTGTTTTTTCACACATATTGAAATCCTAAATTGAATGTATATCATCAGTAGCGTGTCAAGTATGGTTATCGCATGAAACACCGAAATCCTTCCTGAAATGAAACGCTTTCCAAATGCGGAAGTAGTGGAGTGCAGAAATATTTGGTCAACCCCATGAGCTGATTGAAAATCCGATTTCATTACTGGAGAAGATGAAATTCCGTAGCTGGCACGCAGCGTATTGAAAAATCGCACCTCTTCGCAACAAACGGGCGGGTCTATTTATCACGGCAGTAACCCAAGCTCTCAGCAATCCAACCCAGGCACATTTCGAGTACGTGAGATAGGCTAATGTACAACTTGTTTTCGTGGATTTGTTTTGTTCTCCTTTTCATTTTGTTTGCGAGCAGCGGAGTGTCAGGGGAAGATAAATTGTGATGTGGGGAGATCTCAAACTGCTCGTCTGACAATGCGAGGAGAATTAAGGGGGCGGGGGTGCTTGTTTCGCAAGGAAAGGGTATGCATGGTCGTTGAATAAATGGGCCATTACCCAAAGAGACGGAAGAAAAATGAGCAATGCGAGCAAGAAATGGAAAGGTGAGTAGGATTAGGGAATCAGCCGCTGATCGAAAGTGTCATTTGGTGAGATATTCCAGATCCAACACTGGGAATCTAGAGGGAATATCAAACCGCAGAAGAGTGCATAGTTTAATATCAGATTTTACTAAAACCTCATAACTTTTTTTCTAAAATTAAAATTTATTAGTAGGAACATTGAAGCATAGTCTGGATACATTTCTCATTTCACGTTTATCTTTATAACCATTATTATTATTATTTTTATTTTTTATGTTAAACCATTATTGTATCATAATTTCTTGCTTTTTCTTTTTTAAATCTATTTGGGCAAGCTTCCTAATAGTCTTTTATCCCGTTCTTTTATCGCAAAGCATTTCTTCATTGTCTTTGTATAGAAGCAAGATAAACTAGCGGCTGCTTTGCAGCCATGTTGCTTCGAAGCATGCCAAATTAGTTAGCCACCTGAATACTTCTCAGTAAATTAAGCAGATTGTAGTAATAATAATGGTTAAAAAAAATATCCTGCTCTAAATTAAGCAGATTGTAATAACAATGGATCACAAAATATTCTGCTGTAAATTATGCAGATTGTAATAACGATGGATCAAAAAATATTCTGTTGTAAATTAAGCAGATTGTAATAATAATGGATCAAAAAAAATTCTGCTTTAAATAAAGTAGATTGTAATAACAATGGTTAAAAAAAAAAGATTCTGCTGTAAATTAGCAGATTGTAATAATAATGGATCAAAAAAGATTCTAATTTAAATTAAGTAGATTGTAATAATAATGGATCCAAAAATATTCTAAAATGAATTGAAAATAACTGTAGCTGTCATAAAATTTGAAAAGTTATGCAATCGAATTTTAAAGTTTGTAAAATTATATAATTGAAAAACATTTGCAAAATCGATATTGAATAATCGAAATGATATTTGTTAGTGTTTTAAGAAAAATACAGAAAAAAGACTTGCAAGGAAAATAAATGTTTGCACATAATTTGTAAGATTTAAAATCCTGTGATTCTGCATTATTCAAAAATAAAAACAACCTTTTAATAATTTTAGTAATTTTCATTAGAATTTCCTAAAAGTTTTATTCCTGAAAATGGATGGAAGGGAATTGACTTATGGTGAAAAGTCATTTTTTTTATATCCACAATATTTAATACAAATTGTCAATTTGTTTTACAGACATAAGACATTATTTTTAATATATATAGTATACATTTTAATATTTATTCAATTAATTAACAGAATTTTTTTACAGCTTCCTTTTGTAATGATAATTAAGGAAGCGCCAATAAAATGTTGATTTTATTTAAAAAATTATATTGAAAATAATTTAATGGATTATTTAAGTAATAATTACATATTTTTAATTCTTTTTAATTCATTTTTACTATTTAAAAGCCATATATAAATTTTCAATTTCCTAACGAGGATCATTAAAAAGGAAACTCATTTAGGCCATAGCAAAGTATTGTTATAGTTTTGAGGATGTATTAACTTTTTTAAGCCTATGACATGCAGGCAAACTCACATATCGGCAACGTTTAGGCTTTCTTTTATTAACACCAATATCAATTCTTGAACTAACGAGCATTGATTGAAACAAACTATATATGCATTATTTTTTCAAAATATGTTGGAGAATGATAAGTACTAGAAAAATGAGTTTTTTTTTCTCTACATAGAAAATTTATTGCTAAATGGATGAAAGTCAAAGAATTTTGTGGATAGATCGTAATTCAAAGAATTATTTCAAATTAAGTGTTCTTTGAATTTTGGTAAATGACTTTTTTTAACCTTTTAGGATTGAAATGAATAAAAGATTAATTTTTTTTTACATTTTTTTATTATTTTAATTATATATTTTCACATTTTCAGTTGATTATAATTAAAATAGTTACTTTTTAAATTTAATTCGTCAATGAAAAGTAGAATTAAAAAGAAAATAATATTCCAGATTAACACTTAATTTTTATACGATGGATTATTTTTTATTAATATGTATTTACCTTTTCTCCATTATTTTTAAAATGAAGCAATATCTTAAATTATTTTTAATTGACATTTTAAAAACTCCTGAATTAATTATTAATTCCTTTAATTAATTATTAATTGATTCTTAATTTAAATAATTAATTACTTTCTAATAGTACATTTTCCCAATTAATTTCTAATAATACACATTTATTTTTTTTATTCATTTCCAATTTCAAATGTACTTTTAACTTAATATTTTATTTTTCAAATTTGCAACATATGCATTTACTTGTTTAATATTTAATTATTATTCTTATCATTTAATTTTTTGTTTCGTATGCCTGTTTTTGTGTCTTTATTTATATAGTTATTTCTTGGTGATAATATTTCAGATGGATAAGAAATAAACTTTTTTTTAGATATTCTATAAATCTCTGTGAGTATTTTTTCCAAATTGTGTGTGGTGGCAACAGGGACCCTCATTTGCTCTCCCTACAAAAAAAATGGGGGTTTCTTCGTTAAATGATCAATCAATCAATAAGTTTCGTGGGCTAATTAGCCGACGCTGGAAATCATAATTACTCTCTGATTGAAAAAAAGCTCTTCAGATAAGTACTTCATATAGATATTTACCACCAGACTTTCTACCCATAGGAAGTCAACGACATTTTATATTTTTTCCATCTTAGAAATAATATTTATATTTCTTGAATATTACTTATGTTTTTCGCAATGATAATCACGTTAAAAAGTGGAATTAATTCAGATGAATTTTTTTCATAATCCTTATTTCTGAAAGAAAAGAAAATAAAAATATTATAATTTTTTTCATCGAAATATAGATGATATTTTGACCATATGTATTGTACTTAGATATGAATGTATATTAGCGGTTTTCAACAGATAAATCTTTTTTACATACAAAAATTATTTTATTTATTCATTTTATTATAATATGTTAATTAATTTTAAATGCAATCAATATTATCAAATTAATATATTTTATACAATCGCATATTTTATACAACTAATTTGTCAATGTATAACGTATATAATTAAATAGTGACATAATCATATAATTAGGATAGTGTAATAATGTGTGTATTGTGTAATTGTTATATAATAATAGATCACTATTTAATATATAATTAAGCAGTGACATAAATATATAATTAGGGAATAGGAATTATTACAATTAATTATTTGCTCCATAGTAAACAAAAATATTTTTATTTTCATTATGTATAAAATTAGTTTTAAAAATTGAATTTTAAATTTTATAAGCCTTTATCATAAATGTAAACATTGCTGGGTTTTATTAATTGTAATATTCTATTCAAAACTTATGTTGATGTTATATTATATTATAAATAAAAATTATTTTTACTTTTTTAATATCAATCACTACATTTCATTCTTTATAAAAAGGATTTATTTTTAAATTTTTCACGTTTTAATATTTCAAATGATTCTTTTACTACAAAATTTTTATAAAGAATAATTATATTATTTTAAATAAGCATCCAAAAGAATTATAATTTTATATCAAGATATGCTTGAAACATAATTTATGAGAATTAGAAATACTAAAAAGTAAAATAAAATCTTTAAATTAAAAATATTAAAAAATCGTATCTGACGAAATGAAATGCTATTTTGATCGATGAATTTAGATAATCTTTTTAACATTTATTTCAATAAAATGTAAAATACTTTATTCTAAATGTTGTAGTTATGTCACAAAAAGGCTAAAATGGTTTTTAAAAATCTTTCACTTTAAATGTAATCGAATATGAGTGTTATACATACTGTCATATGCATGACTCTCATTAAAAATCATTTCTCCCCTTTTTAAATTTTTGAAAGTCGACAGTTGTTATAAAAGTTGTATTTACATCACTCAACAGCAAATTCAAGAATCAGAATGACTCTTTAAGAAATTATCCGTTATACATGAAAATGTTCAACTATAAAGTTGAAAAGGAGCATCGAAATATCTATTATGATTGATGAACAAAAATACTGTACGTAGTAAAGAATGAAACTAAGTCAATAGAGAGGTGAGATGGGGGAGCACCTTATAAGATTTATATAAGATTAATTATATAAATTGTTTATAAGATTTTCGTTCGGGGACTATTAATAAATAGTTATATAAATGCAGAACAAGATATCTGAAAGGTTAATACGGGTAGCAATGGAAAAAGAGATGGATCGAGATTATGGAACTGAGTTCTCTTTGCATGTTCATCTTCACAAATATGATATATAATTGGAATTTAATATAATTTTTATTGTTTGTTTACTTTTTTCATTAATTAGTAATTCGTGAACACCAGAGTGAACGAGATTCAGAAATATTTTGAAAATTCTCTCGAAATTAAAATGGTAAGTTTTTGAAGGTTTTTGCGAATGTCTTTTTCCCCCAGTATATTTTTTGTTTGTTTCAAATGTTTTTAATATGCATGCTTATAGTTTATTTTTTAAAGTTTTTATAGTTTAGCTTTTTAAAGTTAAATTTAAAACTTAAAGCTTATTAGTTTATTTTTATTATATTTAAAAGAATAATATTGTATATATATTATTCTTTTTTTTTTACTTATATTTCCTTTTCTATTTTACTGTAATGAAATAAATTCATTAATTGTGGGTATTTATGTCCTCTATTTTTTATGCGGTTTTAATAAAATTAGAATGGATACAAGAGATCTTTTAATTTTTTTTTAATTAAAAATTCTAACAGAATAATTCTTGCCAGTTTATAAGGATATTGTGTATTACAGTAAATACATTTAATATCTTTATTGTGTTAAAATAATGTCAATATTATATTATTTATAAATATGTAGCAATTTACACAAAAATCCAAATAATTATTTATTTCATACGCTATATTTTCTACATATTTGCCTATCTCACATTGATTTTCTTTCAGTTCTGTAGTATAGTTTCTGGTATACTATATATATATATATATATATATATAGTTGTTAATATCAAAAAAGTCCGAAAAGAGAAAGATGCTGAATCCCAAAGTATCAGCTGTTACTTCAGACTGCGGAAATGTAAGCATCGAAGCCATATATTAAAACTCTAGATCTTCGATATTTTTCTATATTTATGTTCCACTTGACGAATGTTAGGTCTTTCTGGCATTTCTTAATTTGAGTATTTCTATAATATTTTACTAGACTTGAAGCAGAAGCCTTCAGCAGGCCTCTTTCCCATTTAATTAAAATAGTAACATGTTTAATAATAACATAATAATAAACATATGCAATAATAACATGATAATGAAAACATGTTTTAAATTATAAATACTTGTAAAAAAAGCATTATTTGAAAAACATTTTTTTTAAATTATTCAAAATTTATAATCTTAAACTTTTTATTGTAGATATATTTCAAAATTTCAACTAATTGCCTAATCTTGACAAAAAGCCTAGACTTCATTTCTATCCACCAAAGAACTTAATTTTTTGTCAAAGATATTTATTTGATCATGCACATTGAGCGAAACTCAAAAATTATATATAAAAAATAAGAAAAAAATTATATAAATATATAAATTAAAATAGAAAATTTTAAAAAAATACATTGATAAATAATTTTTTTTTAAAACGTGCCATTAAAAATTTAATTAGTATTATTAAGTGGATAGAAAAGCAAAATTGAATAAAATGAGAAGTAATTATAAAATCCTAAATATTTCTGTGTACATACCGCATCTTTTATACTTTATTATTTTCACTTAATGTATCATAATATTCTGAAGCATTTAATCATGGATCTGGATCTTATTTGCTTAAAAATATAAAACATTAGATTAATGAAATCAGTTATTATCCTCCTTTGTATATAAATTATGAGTTATATATATATATATATATACATAATATGACCAAATTATTCCTCATATATGCTTATAAAAGACACAAATTATGATTACTGTCTCTGTCTCAGAACAATATAATTAAAACCCTGCATCAAAATAAATATTTCTAAATATCGTTATATATATCGAGAGAGAGAGAAAGAGATTTATTTAATTAAATTTTATTTCTGTTTTATGTTTGTATTTGTTATTGAATGCCATTTTAATTAATCACTTAAATTGTCAGGGGGATTAAATTTGAAGTATTTTTTATCTTTAACAATAAAATAAAGCAAGTAACCTTATGTGAGAATATTCATTTTCTGAGCATGTATTAAGAACTGTTGAATATATTCGATCAAAGCCATTTTTTGGGCACCTATTTCAAACATTTTTGTAGAAATCCGTACCGCTGGAATAGACGTCATACCATTTTATCATTTCTTCAGAAGAAAGTTGGTCTAATTTCCCCCAAAGTATCAAAGATCAGTGGTAATCAGTAATTAATTTTTGTAGAACTGGCGTTAAAAAGAGAAAGATGAAGAATAGATAAAAAAAATTCGCTTCAATGACTCTGAAATTTACTCTTTTAAAGGAAAAAGGAAACCACTTTCATCCACTTAGCTCTCTCACTCTCAATTTTTTTTTTTTCTTTTTCTATTATTTTCAACTTTTTTTTTTTTTATATCCCAGGAATTTCATTGGGTGTCTTAAAGCCAGTTTTTTGACGACAATTTCAGCAACCGTGGAGTGATCGATTTTTTTTTTTTTTTTTTTTTTTGAAATGAACATGCTTTTGAAGGAGAATGACGAAAAAAATTCTCGAAATGGGTGTGTATATATATATATATATATATATATATATATATATAAAATTTGATCTTCTTAAGAGTTATAGGGTGAAGGAAGAAACTTATAAGCGTGCGCTAATATTGGTTTGAAATTGAGGGAGTGATTTTTTTTTTTTTTTAACGAAATTCCTCAAGATTTATTTTTTTCAGAAGGTGAAAGTCACCGATTGCTTTTCTGTTGGTTGCGATTCACAATTTGATTTCAGTAACTCCCTCTCTATGATCATAATATCTTTCTATATATAAAAGGAGATTCTCCTTTTCTCCACGGACTAAAAGAGCAACATATTATTCTCTACTTTTTATTTCTATCTGACGGATGAACTATCCAAACTGTTTATTTTTATGAGACATCATTTTTTTGATGTGCGTGTAAGAAAAATCCACCTATTTACTGAGATTTATTTTAAAAAAGTCAGTATTAAATCTTATTCAAAAAATATTTTATTTGCTATACAATGGTCTAGAACGAGTTTTTCGTGGTATTTCGCATTTTCTAAGCCTACATTTGCATTTAGTTACACTAACGGTTTTGTTAACCTCTCCAATGGGTATACTGAAAGATGTAAAAATAGTTAAATGGTTAATAAAAGTAATAATTAAGTGCATTATAATCAAAGACTTCATTTATTGATGTGCGTATAAAAAATCCATCTGTTTATTGAGATTTATTTTAAAAGTCAGCATTAAAGCTTATTCAAAATATTTTATTTACAATACAATGGTCTAGAACGTGTTTTTCGTGGTATTTTGCATTTTCTAAGCCTACATTTGCGTTGTTGTTACACTAATGCTTTTGTAAGTATATACAATGGGTACACATATAATTTAGTAAGAAATAGTTAAATGGTTATTAAAAATAGCAATTAAATGCTTTATAATAAAAGACTTCATTTTTTTTATGGGCGTGTAAGAAAAATATCTATTTATTGAGATTTATTTTAAAAGTCAGTATTAAATCTTATTCAAAATATTTTATTTACAATGAAATCCCCTAAAACGATCTTTTCGTGGTATTTTGCATTTATTAAACTTTCAATTGCCTTTTTTTAGTTACACTAACAGTTTTGTAAACATCTCCAATGTGTATACTGAAAGATCTATTTAGTTAAAAATAGTTAAATGGCTGATAAAAATAATAATTAAATGCATTATAATAAAACTTCTTTTTTTTTGATGTGCGTGTAAGAAAAAATCCACAAATTTATTGAGATTTATTTTAAAAGTCAGCACAAAGTTTTATTCAAAATATTTTTTTTTTACAATTGATCTAGAACTAGTTTTCGGGGTATTTTGCTTTTTCTAAGCCTACATTTGCATTTAATTATACTAACGGTTTTGTAAATGTCCCCAAAGGGTATACTGAAAGATGTATTTGGGTAAAAAATAATTAAATAATTAATAAAAATAATAATTAAATGCATTATAATAAAAAGAATAAATATTTTATTTTTTTCATGAATAAATAGGGGTAGGGTTACTTGCGTCCGTAGCCTATCTCAATCTACACGTGCCCCTGGGTAGTGCTAAATGAGTAATAGCGGTGCTGCCCTTACTTATGGCATTTAAGAATAACTGTCTTATTGTCAGCTGCATTAGAACAACAACAAAATGAATAAATAATTATTTCTTATTAATTTCATCTCTGCAATGCATTTTTTACTCAAATATAAATTCATAAAATCTTCAAGAGTAGTATTTTATTTTTTAAAGCATTTTGAGTTTTTTTTTTTTTTGTTACTCATACAAAATTCATCATCATCATTATCATTGGCGCAATAGCCCATGGTGAGACAAGGCCGTCTGGCTACTGGCAGATTTCTAAACAGGAGATGCTTTCTTTTTTACGGGGTAGTCCTTGCCCAACGTTCTACTGCCATATTAGACCTGACCCTATGGTTTAAAAAGGGACTCCGAGTCCCTACAAACACCCATAGCACCCCGGAACTCGAACCCGAAGCCTGTGGCACCAAGCCAGAGGTCTAGCCACTCGGCCATCAGACCCTCATCCAAAACACTTTTTAAATTTTCAGCCAGTTCTATAACAATGGATAATGTCTCATAGAAGAAAGAAATTTAATTACTTAAATAAATTCATCTAATTTATAATCGCATGCTATAAACAAAAAGGCCGAATTAAAATTAATAAATTTTTAAAAAATGACTTTTTAATAAAAAGGCGAAATCATTTTTATTTATGAAACTTCCTCATTAAAAACAGTGATTGCAGTGTAACATGCGTTCTATCCATTCTTTTTTAAAGTGTGAAACTAAGTTGAAAATAATTTTCCACTATGTGAGTCAAATTTTTGTTCGTAAATCATGTTATTCAAACTTTTTCTGCTTCCAGAACAATTTTTCTTTTTACCTTAAGTCAATTAGAAAAAAAAAAAAAAAAGGTTTTAAGAATTTGAATATAAATTTATACAATTAAGAAATCTTTAGTTGAGGTTTTTCCAAAAACTTGACTTTTGGCATAAATTTGAAACCCTCAACACAATATCTTGAGAATTAATTTAGATATTTTTTAAGAATTTCTGCATTTGCTTTAAAGGTATTAATAATAAAATGTCTTAAAGGGTTTTGTACAGGTGAATAACTTTTTCATTTACAGCTATTTTATTACTTTTATTTTTATATTTCTTCTGCTACGAATTGTTTAAAATTTATTATTAAGATTTTATATAATTTTATAGATAATTTTTTATACATATTGTGTATAAAATGAATTAAAATTATTGTGGAATAAATACTCTTGTGTGAATTTCATCCGTTTTGATAAAGTTTTACTAAAATTTATCAGAAAATACACAATGCCTAAAAGAAAATAATAAACGTAGGTAAAATGTTTTGATATTCCCTTGTTATTATATAACAATACACAAGATAAGCAGAAAGATATTTTACATAAATGAAAAGAGCAAAAAAGCCATTTTAAACATTTATCTGATTAAAGTCAGATAATTTAATATATTTTCTTATTTTCTAAAGTAGAATTTGTGCTTCGATATATTTATGCCATTATATTCTTTGTAAATGGAAAATATATATCTTATGTACCAAATGAATTAAGGTTATTGTAGAATACTCTTGTGTGAATTTTATTCGTTTTGATAAAACCTTACTAATATTTATCAGAAAATACACACCATACACTAATATAATAATATACGTTGACAAAAATGTTTTGACATTCCCTTGTCTTTATATAACTACATAACATAAACAGAAAGAGATTTTATATAACTAAAAAGAACAAAAAGTCAATTAAAAAGATTTGGCTGATTAAAATTAGATACTTTAATATATTTTCTTATTTTCTAAAGTAGAATTCGTGCTTCGATATAATTATGCTATTATATCCTTTGTAAATGAGAAATATGTACATCTTATGTACAAAAGGAATAATGTGTGAATTTTATCCGTTTTGAAAAAATTTACTAATATTTTTCAGAAAATACACACCATACACTAATATAATAATATACGTTGACAAAATGTTTTGACATTCCCTTGTCTTTATATAACTACATAACATAAACAGAAAGAGATTTTATATAACTAAAAAGAACAAAAAGTCAATTAAAAGATTTGGCTGATTAAAATTAGATACTTTTAATATATTTTCTTATTTTCTAAAGTAGAATTGTGCTTCGATATATTTATGCCATTATATCCTTTGTAAATGAGAAATATGTACATCTTATGTACAAAAGGAATAATGTGTGAATTTTATCCGTTTTGAAAAAATTTACTAATACTTATCAGGAAATACACACCGGCTAATAAAATAATATACGTTGACAAAATGTTTTGACATTCCCTTGTCTTTATATAACTACATAACATAAACAGAAAGAGATTTTATATAACTAAAAAGAACAAAAAGGTCAATTAAAAAGATTTGGCTGATTAAAATTATATACTTTAATATATTTTCTTATTTTCTAAAGTAGAATTCGTGCTTCGGTATAATTATGCCATTATATCCTATGTAAATGGGAAATTTCTTTTCCGAATTTTGTTTTTGGGTAGAGATAATACTTCCCCAAATTTATACAAATATCTTGAACTATGATTTCATTTATTTTATGAAGGCTGGTAATATTTTTACAAATTGCTCAAAGTGCACGGTCTCTTTTACCTATGGTGAACATTAATCGCAATGAACCTTGAACACAAGGCCCTTCAAAAGAGTGGAAAGGTAATTACCTCTCCTTCCCAAGCAGCTGTTACACATTTTGTAAGTAAAGAAGAATATTAACTGGATAGGTGACTGTGACATCCCATTGAAAGCATATTGTATATTATCTATGTGTAAATAAGTATTTAATTACAAATTTAATAAAGCACTTACTGCTGTCTATTACTATGAGTATGGGACCGTTTTTCTTCTACAGACGCACGCACCAAGTAAATTGATCTTCGTATACTTAGGAAAACAAAATTGATCGTTTCCTATTTTCCCCTCCAACATAGTAGAGAATGGATTTATTTGCCTTCAGTAGGGAAATATTGAAATCTGTGTGACACACACTGGCACCTTCTTCATGATGGATTACACCACCGTCTTTTCCTTTCCTCGATTGCTTGCTGTTAAATCTCTTACATATGCTGCAAACCTTGGAAAATAAACTTGTATAAAATAAAATGATACGATAAAGTGACCTTACATAGCTATTTGTGTATAATGAGGCACGTTACTTCAATTTCTTGCTTATGAATTGCTACATACGTTAATTAAAGTATTAATTTAAAAATATTAAAAGAATTTGTTGTGATATCATTGAGGTAACTAGTATTAAATTAAAGTTTTATTGGTAGAAATGGTTGTAATGACACTGTTGAATGATTCTTTGAATGGGATAACCAGAAACTAAGCCATTCTAGCATATTGACCATTTTCATCATATATTTTAAAATTTATTCTTTGGGAAATGGGATACTGTTCACGAACTAGCATTACACAGTGAAATTTTTTCATAAACATATTTGAGAAAGCTCAAATATTGCTTTACAAGATGCTGGTTAACGCAAGCAAATATCTTAAATCATTCTGAATCTTAATAATCAATTTAAGAGACAACATGTTTTGAACTCTACCCTTTGACCAATAGGATATTGTTAACGAGTTCCTATTATCCATGGAAATATTTTTCATAGACATACTTGAGGAAGCTCAAATATTGCTTTACAAGATACCAGTTAGTACAAGCAAAGATCGGATACAGAAGGATGTAATGATACTATTGAATCATTCTTTGAATTGAGTAACCAGAAACTAAGCCATTTCCGCATATTAGACATTTTCATCATCTGTTTTGAACTTCACTCTTTGGCCAATAGGATGCTGTTGATGAGCTCATTATATATTAAAAATATTATGATACAGAAAATTAAAGCTAAATTAAGTCCTCATATTATCTAATAACTAAATTAAAAATACACAAGTAAAAAAGCAAACGCATAACTGTTATTATTCATGTTGAAAGTGATGCTAATTCATATTCAAGGAAATATTACCTGTTTTGAAATATGATGGCAGCAAACATTTTTTAAATAACCTATAAGTATTTAAGTATTCATATTTTCTGCTGTATTGTTTTGTCTCCCACATTTACTGGACAAAACGTTAACATATTACTATGAAATTAATAATAGTTTGTTGAGCAATTATTATATGTTTCTGTTCATCTTGTAGCAGTAGGAGGAACACTAAATTTTTGTCACTTTTGTGTTAACGTTTTACTGTTATACGAATATTGTTTGAGATATACTGCTAGTGAAAGAACATTTATACACATTAGTCTACAGTTTGATTCAAAATTTTTAATTCAACCCTTGTTTTTTGTTTTAAAAAAATATGTTATTTGGCAAATAAAGCAACCAGGAATATTTTTTTCAACAACATTTTTAGCTGAAGGGTTTTAATTTAATATACAGTTTAACTTTTCAACATTGTTATTGCTTTCTGAATGTGATATTGGCAGTGCAAATTAATATTTTTAACATGAAACCCTTTTAATGTATTACTAACAAACAATTTCAATATTTAAAAACATAACATCTATTTAACATCATTAAAATAATACTGCATAGCTTAATGAACTACTACTTGAAATATTTAAAAATCGTAAATTCCTTTTACATAAACATTATACAACCTCAAAAACCTATAAAATTGTAATATATTAGTTAACTATTCTTACTTTAAGATCAAATAAAAAAAGTCAAATAATTACACATACAAAAATGCCATCAAATAAAAATAAATTGCCAATAAAAAATTCTCATCCAAAGTATTCATTTTCAAAATTAAATCTGCAAGATAAATATTTGCAAAAGTAAAAAAAAAAATCTTTAAGTTAAACAATCAACGCTTAGTTCATATTTTGTTTTAATTAGAATGATTCATTTCACGGTAGAGCAGAGAAAAGATTGCGTGGAATATTTAAAAAAGAACCGCATAGTTTGTGTTTTAATTGGATAAAATGTCAGACAAAAATGCGCTTCCTAAATTTACGAATTGAAGAATGGAATGGTGTGGTTGGAAGCATGTTGAGATTCCGAACTAAGGAAGCTTGGCTAGAAATTCGACCAAATGATACCGAAAACGAAAGCTTTCGTGTCTATTCTTCTTTTTTTCTTCACCTCTTTTCTCACATCTAACCCCGTACCTAGTGTTATATAGACCCCTACCATTAGAAAGGTGTCAGTGGAACATCGGTGAGCTTCATGTATAACCCGAACAGCCCACCAATAGACTGTGCCTTCAATATATACTAGGGGGATGAGACTATAAATCCGTAGGCCGGTGTAACGCCTCGGACTGGAATTGACCTATAATGGAAGAAGAGGGTCATTTCAAGGCTCATGGGAAGACTTTAATTTTTATTTACAAGCATTATATGTTATATATAAAGAGAACTCTATTTATTACAAATTATTAATTACAAAAAAAAAAGGAAAAATAAACAAATTTGATTTACAAGTGCAATTCATTCCAAGTTCGAAAATTTTCAGAATTTTGAGTCTACAAATCTAATGCACTGGTCTGCGGCGGAACTTAATTATCACACGGAGTGATACACAAAACCACAAGGTGATCACTTTTGTAAACAGCCGGTTCAATCACTTCAGAGAAAACGACAACACTTCTTATAGGCTTGTCGCAGAACTCTCCTTTTTTCAAAAAACCTACTCTAAAGAAGATCCGTCAAGAGTGAGGGTATCATAATAGGTTTCAGAAAATAAAAAACAACACTTCTTGTCAATTTTTCGCAGAACTCTCCACCCTTTAAGAAAATCCGTCAAGGAGGTGTTAGTTTCCCTCACTTCTTATTAGAGTCGACACTTCCTCAACCCATGTTCTATCACCAATCACGATGCAACAAATCATGGCATAGTCTATATCCCATCTGTAATTGTTTCCACCTGTGAAGATCGAACAGACAATCGCTAAATCCATAAGGTCTCATTATCCATGACACTGTTTATCTGCTGTCAGATTTGAGTGATAGGTTATTATTATGAACTTGTCAACTACTATACATTCCTTTCCCCCTCGGAACAGAAATGCTACATCTCTTTCCGTGGGAAAAAATGCTGCACTGGGAAAAACATCCACTGAATTTGAGAAGGATGTTGTGATCCTTCCAAATGCTAATGTAATGTTCGCTCTAAATCGTGGTAGCAAAATGTAGTAATAGAGTAATAACCTGGATAAAACTGAATCTGTTACGCATCGGTCGTTCTAATGGTGAATGATTTCAAATTAAAGTGCAATGGCGTTTGAAAACAAAAAATATACTGTAAGACAAATGAAAAATTGAGTTTTACATTTTAATGCATAAAACTTTTTTTAAAGAACTGACGAATGCTCTATCTTTTTTATTTCCTTCACAAACAATTCTAAATCTCTTCATATAGATAATTTTTTTGTAATGATCCTTACCTTTTGTAATTTTTTGTAATTATTCTGGATTTCAAAAGTCAGTATGAATCGAAAACTTTGTAAATAAGTAGGAAAATGCAAGTATTGACAATGCTGCAAATTATGACATAAATATTTCTGCTATTTTATTTTTAAGAAGATATGTATTTTTAAATTCTATTCCTTTTGAAAAATGCAATATTTTGAGATTGTGGGATTACAGTTTCATCCATTACTACTCCGTTTCGAAACGTCTATTTTTGAATGAAACACAGATCAAGTAAATAAAGGTTTATTTAATATGCTATGCTATTCTGTTTGTTTATCGCCCAAGTGAATTTGAGGTTTCTTGAGAAAAGAGTAGATTTGGTTCAGACGAATTGAAACAATTGTTGTTCTAGAAACAATGAATAAAGTAAACAGGAGACTTCTATCTAAAGAAATAGTACCTGTTGGGCATTTAAATATTTTCAAAATCTGAATGCGAATTTTGAATGGAATTTAATACAGCTAAAAATAGTTTCAATCAGATTTCTAAACGCTGTTTGTCTTGATGTTGGCATTAACTTTCAGTCCTTTTAAATGTTTCAAGTTCTATGGCTGTACTGCATCCATATCTGTTTTAAAAGACTCATGTAACTCAATATTATTCACCGGGAATTTGCTTTTTATAGAATTCTTTAATGATATCTTTTAATTGTAAAGGGCCTCTTTTTTTCATTTATGCAAATTTTAAACTTAAATATTTATGTATAATAAAAAAAATAGTTTAATAATTAAATTTTTATAATTAAAAATATTTGATAATTAATTATTAAATTTTTAGACTTCAATATTTATATATAATAAAAAAATATTTTAATTTGTTAAATATGTATATGGAATAATATTAATTATGGAATAAGATTCCACATTTTATGAAAAATCTACATTGTGGTTTATTTATTCAGCATTAAAGATTATTACAAAAGTATTTTCGAAAAAATATGTCCTTGTTTTTTTAAATTTTTTAAATGAACATTTGAATTTAATTTAGTTTGGAGAAATTCTCTATCAAAACTTTTTTTCATAGAGTTCTTTAATATTATTTTTTTAGTTGTAGAGGGACTCTTTTAATTGTGCTAATTTTTTAAGCTTTAATATTTATATATAATAAAAAAATATTTTAAATAATTAAATTTGTATATTTAAAAATATTTTATGATTAATTGTTAAAAATGTATATTAATAATTAAAATTATTAAATTTTTAAACATAAATATTTATATATAACAAAAAAATATTTTAATTTATTAAACATTTATATACAACAATAAAGCAGAGATACCACATTTTATGAAAAATCTACATGATGGTTTATTTATTCAGCATTAAAGATTATTAAGAAAATGCTTCGAAAAAAATACGGGTTTTTTTTGTTTGAATTTTTAATTGGAAGTTTGAATTTCACTTATTTTGAGAAATTCACTATCAAAACGTTTTCTTCATAATATTCTTTAATAATATCTTTTAGTTGTAGAGGCCTCTTTTTTTTTAATTATGCAAATTTTTAATCTTACAAATTTAATTTAAATTCTCTGAATAAAATTAAATCCATTAATCCACTTAATTAAATTCATTTTAAACCGGAAGTGTTAGTTTAATATAACTCAATGCCAAACGCTCAAGAAATAATGTTCTTGAAAGTAGGGCTGACAATCTACCCCATCAAAAACATCTCATGTTTCGAAATCTGCCTGTAGGTAGACGGCCTTGGCCCACCATGGGGCTGTTGCGCCAATGAAGAAGAAGTAGAGAAGAATAACTGGATTATTAAAATATAACTTCTCTATCATATTTTTGAATCAATACATGTATGTTAAATAATAGTTAAGCGTAAAAAAGTAAATATTGCAATGAATGTGATGACACGTAATATTTCATTAGATAAAATTTAAAAATAAGTAACAGCACTTTAAAATTATAGTTTCTAAAATGCAAAAATTTATGAATCTTTGAAAATTCTTCAAAATTCATCATTTCAAATATATTTAATTTATGCAATGCTTCATCTACAGATTCTATAGCTCCACAAAATTCAAATTTTTATTTAATTTCTGCAATATTTCATCTATATATTCTAGAGATCAACAAAAAGTGTTATTTGTATTTGTGCTTATGTGTTATTCGTAAATCGATGGATTTTCCACATATTTCGGAAGATTACTATGAGAAATTTCGAATCAGTTTTTCGAATTATTCCTTTTATACTATTAGGATATTCAGAATTAATTTCATGTTTATCAAATTGTGTTTAGAAATGCGTCTATTATTGAAGTTTTAGAATAGCAAATTGCTCATAAATAATTTGAGTTATTCTTCAAAAATAAGCAATTTTATCTCTTTCAAAATAATCTTTTTTTTTTTTTTCTTAGTAATGCTTCACCATCAGCTTTTATATTTCAATTTCCTAACAATTTTCAATATAAGTCTTCAATCACTTTTGGATTAAATAAAGTATTCCTTCTTTATTCCTTAAGTATTTATTATTCAAACATTTGCTGGAAATATTTCGTTGGATGCAACATTTCCTTCAAGTTGCAGAACCTTACATTTCTTTCAAGTTGCAGAATCCAATAAGAACGTCTACATTTACATTTACATTCTAGTTGCAGAACCTAGAATAGAGATAAAACATTTACATTCTAATAAGAACGTATACATTAACATTTACATTCTAGTTGCAGAACCTAGAACAGAGATAGAACATTTCTTTCAAGTTGCAGAACCTAGCTTGAATCATGGTCTAATAGTGACACGCGCAGCTAGAGTGCAGGAGGTCTCGCGTTTGAATCCGCCAGAGCAGTCCGTTGCAGTTACTGCTTTAATAGATGAAGAGTCTCGATAGGGATTTTTTAATAACGAGTGTAAGGCGTCTCACTTTCGGCATTCAGACTGCTTGTTGGGAGTTTTTCCATGTGGCGCAGTTAGCCTTAAAATTCTTATCTGAAACAATTCCTCCATCTTCCCATTACCAACGCTTGATAGCCAATTGTCTAGCGCTCTGGCCGGTGGTACCATAAGCTTCAGGTTAGAATCCTGGTGGTGGCATGGATGTTTGTTAGTGGTTCGTAGTGAATCCACATTAACTGTAGGTTCCGGTCGAATTAGCCCAAAGCGTGCACAAAATGATTGTGGAGTGACAAATCAAACCACCTATTTTATCAAAATTGCAATCGAATCTTACTCGTCTCAAAACATTAGTTTTCCTAATAATTAGTTAACATGTTGTATATTGGACATTTTCTTATGCTAGATAAATTGCGGTCTGATGGTCAATTGGCTAGCGCTCTAGTCTTTGGTACTTTATGTTCAAAAACCAGACGGTTGCCTGTATGTTTGTTAGTGGTTTGGAATCCACGTTAAACTGTAGGCCCCAGTCTAATTAACCCAAAGTGTGCAAAAAATTATCGTAGAGCGACAAATCAAACCAAACCTCCCATTGACTATTGATAAATTTGGATTGTTTGTGGTATACACTGGTGGAACACGAAGCAAAGCTATGTTCTAAAATAACGGTAGCCCACTGACAAATAAGTTTAATAAAACGAAAAGGAAACCTTTTTTTTGTATTGATCCTTGAATGAAAAAAATTGAGAACATTTTCTTATACCTTAATTTGCTGATGAAGCATATTTATTCAGGTCGTCCTCGATGTTGAAGAAGTTTTTATTTCTTATGCGCAAAAATAACTGCTTGAAAAATACACAGCTAAAAAGCCGCACAAAAAAAAAAAAAAGTGGTCTCAAGGAAAACAACATAGTAGAGGGTATTTTGTACCATGTTCTAGTTGTAGGGGAAGTTAGGGCGTTGAGGGAACTTAGCAAAACAAGGGCGTTCTGCCTACTTAAAAACAGCATCGCCATTTAATCAGGTTTTTTGAGCAAACGTGGAGTCCCTTTGTGCCCTTCCTCGCATAATGTCGATTAATAGAAGTCGTTCTTCGAGGCGCTCTTCGGGGTTCCTTTTTATTAAGCGACTCCACATTTTGACGTCTTAAAGAGGAGCTGGATGCATTTCACAATCGAAAAAGTATGTAAATATTATTTTAGACATTTTGGGTATAGTTATTTATTTCACGAAATATCCAAAAAGGTGCTTAATATTTATTTAAAAATAAAAGGGAAAAAAATAGCCAAATCTTTAGAGCTAATTTAATTATAAATATAATATTATTCATCTTTCAATCATCTTGTAAATCATATTATTTAACTTTCAACAGTAATAATTATTTATCTTTCAAAAGTCTATTTATTCATTTTTTTTTTCAAGAAAAGTTAAGTGTTTTAAATGTATGATTAGAAACAGATTTAATTATTAGGTAGATTAGATACGAAGGTCTAATATCATAATTACATAATTATCATATATATAACAATTACATAACTACATAATTATCATACATAGATTAATTAAAATATTGTATAATTAACATATGCTTTAGTAACTTATATTTAAACTCAAAATTTATTATTACTCAGAAAATAGTTTTATTAATCACATTTATTTTGAAAATAATTTTACTATTAATTATTTTGTATATATTTTTCAGAAATATACTAATTAAAGGAAAAATAATTATTTAAAAACTCATATACAAATATCTTTTTTTTCTTTCTAATGCAGCTGGCAAACACAGACATGGACGTCTTGGATGCCTTAAGGCAAGTGCTGCACAGACGTACTCCCTTTGCATTACCCAGGGGGCGCGTGTAACTTGAAGATAAGCTACGACGCGGAGTAACAATACCCTCAACGCTCTTATTAGACCGGGACCTACTTTTTAAAGTGGATTCCGAACCACTACAAACAACCATGACACCGCCGGGACTCGAACCCGAAGTATACGAGCGCCAGAGCGCTAGCCACTCGGCCATTCAGGCCCTCATATACAAATATTTAGTACATTATACTTAAAAGCAATATTTCTTATAGACATAATTGAACTTTTATTTTAAAAGCTTGTGGATTACTTTGATTTTTGGCTTGGTTTGTCGCTCTACAATCATCTTGTGCACTGGAAGGCTAAAAGACCAAGACCTACAGTTTAAAGTGGATTCCGAACCACCACAAACATCCATGGCACCGTCGGGACTCGAACCCGAAACCGGCGATTAGTAGAAGTCGTTCTTCGAGGCCATATACGCTCTTCGGGGTTCCCTTTTTTATTAAAAGCGATTCCACATTTTGACGTACTCTTAAAGTGGAGCTGGATGCGTTTCACAATCGAAAAAGTATATAAATATTATTTTAGACATTTTGGATATAGTTATTTCCTTCACGAAACATCCAAAAAAGTACTTAATATTTGTTTTAAAAATAAAAGGGAAAATAACCAAATGGTTTGAACTAATTTAATTATAAATACAATATTATTTATCTTACAATCATCTTGCAAATCATAATATTATTTATCTTTCAAAAGCAATATTATTTATAATAATATCTTTCAATCAATTTATAATATTATCTTTTATCTTTCAATCAATCTTTCAATCAATTATTCGTAATATTATTTATCTTTCAATTAATTAATTATCAATTTTATCTTTCAATCAATTATTCGTAATATTATTTATCTTTCAATGAATCTTATAAATGATCGTATTATTGAACTCTCAAAAGTAATAATTATTTATCTTTCAAAGGTCTATTTATTCATTTATTTTTTTCTAGAAAAGTTAAGTATTTTAAATGTAAGACTGGGAAACAGATTTAATTATTAGGTAGATTAGTTATAAAAGACTAATACCATAATTAAGTACATTAATTACATTATTACATAATTATCATATATACATTAATTATATAACATAATTATCATACATACAATAATTACATAACTACATAATTATCATACATACATTAATTACATAATTGTATAATTATCATAAAATGCTTTAATAACTTATATTTAAACTCAGAAAATTATTATTTCTCAGAAAATACTTTTATTATCCACATTTATTTTTAAAATATAAAATACCTTTAATATTATTTATTTTGAATGTATTTTTCACAAATATGCTAATTAAAGGAATAATAATTATACTTAAACACAATGTTTCTTATAGACTGAATTGAACTTTTATTTTAAAAGCGTGGGTTACTGAGAAGAAATACTTGAGTTTTAATGCTTAATAGAATTATGAAATATTTCCATGTTGTTTTAAATTTAGCATCGATAAAGTTAATTAATCTGACAAAGAACACGAAAAAAGAAATCAAATTTATTTAAATTTGTTAAAATTTCCTTCAACATAATATAAAAATAATTTTATATTGTTTGTTATATAATAATTTTTTAAAAAAAAATTACTTTAAAATGTATATATTTGTTGACAGAAGAAATGCTTCTTGGTTTGAATTTTATTGAAAAAGCAAATTTCAAAATGTACACCATGCACCATGTTCTATTAATCTTTTAGGCCATGTAAACTCAGAAGATTCGAAGGTTGTTCACAAGAACAACATAACCTTCTTACTGATACATGCTTTCACATATTTTATTGAGATATATATTAATTTACTTGTACATGTAAGCCTAGTAATTGTCCTATTAATCATGTAGGTCTCCAAATCTCCTAGGCCATGTAAAGGCCTAGAAGATTCGAAGGTTGTTCACAAGAACAACATACATGTATATTTGAGAGAGTAACTTCTTTACTGATACACGCTTTCACATATTTTATTGAGATATATATTAATTTACTTGTACATGCAAGCCTAGTAATTGTTCTATTAATCATGTAGGTCTCCAAATCTCCTAGGCCATGTAAAGGCCTAGAAGATTCATGTAAAGGCCTAGAAGAAGGTTGTTCACAAGAACAACATACATGTATATTTGAGAGAGTAACTTCTTTACTGATACACGCTTTCACATATTTTATTGAGATATATATTAATTTACTTGTACATGCAAGCCTAGTAATTGTTCTATTAATCATGTAGGTCTCCAAATTTCCTAGGCCATGTAAAGGCCTAGAGATTCGAAGGTTGTTCACAAGAACAACATACATGTATATTTGAGAGAGTAACTTCTTTACTGATAAGCAGATACATAAGTGGTTATTTAAAATAGAGGATTCTTTTTGAAAGACGATATTCATCGACATTAGCTGAAAAACTTGTTTAAAAAGTTGTAAAGGGATCTAAAATACTAATATTAGAAATCTTCTACTAAGTTTTAGTAATTAAATCAGCACTTTATGAATTATTCATTATTCTTATTTATACCATCTAAGAGATATTTATTTAATTGTGTGTGAAATTAGTCTCGTATTATGGTTATTTTCTATATATAGTAGTCGAATATTTAACTCAATTTTTTGCTGTTACTCTATAAGTAAACACCTTGGAAACAAGGAAATCAGAATATAGAAACAATAATTTAAAGGATGAAAAAAATAATACACTAACAAATAATAGCAAAAAATGTTTCATTATAAGAATAGCGTAAGTACAAATGATTAGTTGCGCACTAACTGATGAAGGATAATATACAAATATCCCTTAGTAAGGAATATGCAAATTCAATGATTGCGTGGCGATTTAATGATTAAACTTTTTAGCTTCAATGATTGCTTGAACCGCCTCTCCATACTCAGCATTTGATGTTCGAATATTTGTTGAGGTAAATGTACCCATTTGTTTGTTGAGGTAAATGTACCCATTTGTTTGTTGGGGTAAATGTACCCATTTTGTACCCCATTGTTTGAGAATATTGTTACGTTTTTGGGTGTTCTCCTGTAAATATGGTGAGGAGTGAAAGGAGTGTTCTGAGAAAAATCCCACTACATATGTTCTGTGGGATTTAAATTAAAAAGAATTCTGGACAATCCATCAGAGTAATATTCTCATTTTCCATATTTATGAATATATCTCCATGATACTTTCCCAATATACGTTTGATGTAGTCTAGAAATGTCGTCCATAGAAATGAAACCTGATCAAACGGCACCTTGAACAGACATGTGTGAAATAATAACTTCTCGATAATAAAGATTTCCTTTAAAAGTACCTATTTCGAAAATATGGATCTACGTAGAATCATTCCTCTCCAGAACAGGACTACAGCCACAATCTACTATCCCGATATTATTGGGATGGTACCATGTATTCACATCATTTTCTTTAGATAGAGTCTAGATCCTTCGTAATACTGAAATAACTCTCATTTGTAAAAGAGAAAGTGACACCATAGATTAAACGCCAGGTTTTTTATCTCTTTGCACCAGTCTAAACGATCCCGCCGATGGGCAGGCAAATCTATGCACGTTTAGGATTCTTTTTGAAAAGACGTGAGCTGAAAAAAAGCTAATATTAGAAATCCACTGTTAAATGAATATGTTTGGCCTCATTACATCGTGATTCACGATATCTAGTTGCCTCACGCAGCTACTGAACGTTGATCGTTTTTCGCCAATATCAGTTCTGCAATGGCGTTGTTTTCTTGAGCGACGTCCGCCAAATTTCCACCTAAAATGTGCCTGTGTTTTGAAAGGGTTTCTAAGCATGTGGCATGGCAATGTAATTGATATGAAACTCTTGAAGTAATTAATCTCAGACGGGTTATGCTAGTGCTGTTACTCGTACTTCCGTTTACAACAAACATCTTTCCAACCATCCTTCACAATTCCTTTGCTTGTCATGCACTACATTTCGTTTTTTATATACTCTCTCTCGGTGTCTTGTGCCTATTATTTGCACACAAGTAATCTTTTCAAACCGAATAAGGGTTCATTATATTAATTGCTACAAGCCCCTTCCTCTAATTTCATGGTTGATTTCTTCAAAATTACATTTGGGCTTAAAATCAGCACTCCAGTGTATGACAGCTATGCACTTCTTCAGTGATAAATTAGATTATTAGTACAGTTCGTGCCAAGGTGCAATTTCATTCAATTCCTTCTATTAGCTCACACTCTCCCTATATATATCTTGTTCAAATTTTCAATGGTTAATAAAATACTTTTTATTCATCTCTCAAGTTCAAAAAAAATTTCAACTGGTAGTGGATGACACTTGATGCTAAAACAATTTTTCAAATATTAATTCATTGATTAAATTAAATTATTTAATTTTAGTTTTTTTTAGATTTAAGTTGCATATATCTAACAATAGATGGCGAAAGATAAAAAATGAATGAAAATTATTTATAAAGGACTTTCTGCAATATAGTGAAAAAAAAAGTAAGAATTGACTTTAAATTTTTTTTTTATATTACTTGTTTAATTTTAATTTGTTAACACCTTTGCCATTCATGAATATAGAAAATTTTCCATGAGAATAGTTTCCTCGTAAGTTGTCTTCTAGAATCAAAAACTAAGATTTTGTTTTTGGGTCTAAATCATTATTTCAGTATCATTTAAACTGTTAAGTTATAAACCCCAAAATCATAAAGTGAAATCGAAACAAAATAAATTAATATTTTGTTATCATTAACCTAGATACTTTGATAAATGATTACTGTTTAATATATTGTACAGCTAATTATTTGAGCCTTCTGTATTTTTTATTTTTAGTGAATAACTATACCAGCATGATACCTGCGTTACACTTTTAGATTTTAGTGTCAGAATGAAACCGAGCTGAAAATTATGTAATTAATTACAAACAGTTGAGAAATGGTATTTGTTTCATTTTCATTATGATGATAAGGAAGGAAGAAATAATTAATTTTACAAACTTTTGAATTAATACTTTTTAATTAGCTTATAATTTTAAGATTTTAGCAAATAAAAAAATTCAACACTTTTGTTAACGTGATAAAAGTAGAGGTTAGAAGAGTGAAAGGGAAAATTATTATTAATTATTAATGTAAACGTTACACATTTTTCGTGATATTCCAAACAATGCAATCATCCATATTTCATTGTAATCAGTTAACATTATAATTTAATTTCTTTTACAGCAATAGAATAATTTTAAATTGAAATATTTGCTATGAATAAATATTTCTTTTATCCTACATAAATATTAATAATTGTATGAAAAATATATTTTTAATTTAACGCGGCAATAATGATAAAAGAAAAGTTATTTGAAAAACAAATACTGATATTATATTAATTAAGAAGAAATAAAACAATTAACACAACACAAAAACAATAACACAACAAAAATTAACAATAAAAATGAAAAAAATTTCCGTCATCTCATCAAATTCATACTTAATAGTTATTAATGAAATTGTAAGATAAGTTATTTGATAAAAAGAAAATTTATTCGTTAATGAAAGGGATATTTGAAAAAAATAACATTACTGATAATATAATAATTAAAATAAATTGTGAATGAAACAAATTTTCATCATCTTTTCAAATTCAAACAGATTATTTATTAAGGAAATAGCATAAAAGTTATATGATAAAGAATAAGTTATTTAAAAAATGTACGATAGTGTATTAATTAAAAATAACTTGTTAAGTAAACTGAAAGATAAAGATTAACAATAAAAATGAAACATATTTTCATCGTGTTTTCAAATTTACAGAATATTTTTAATGTACTATTATAAAAAAGTTATTTGAAAAAATAAAATTGCTGATAGTATATCAATTAAAATAAATTGTTAAGCAAACTAAAAGATAAAAATTAACAATAAGAATGAATAAAAAATTTTTTAAATTTTTTTTCAAATTCTTACAGAATATTTATTAATGAAATAGTTAATAAATACTAGATAAAAATTTATCTGTATTCTTCAAAGGCAATTCTTCAATATTCATTTATTAAATTTCAATTAAAAATACTTGAATTCTTACATTTATTATTTGCTTAAATTTTATTTTTTTGTTAATTAAATATTTTTTTAAAAAAAACATGAATTGAGATGTCTTTATTCTGTAATTAATTTTTTAAACATTTCATACATAAAAAAATATGCTCAACTCACCATACGATAATGTTTTCTGAACAACAGATGCCAATTTAGACTAATTCACTCAATTAAAAGAAATCAAATATCTGAAAAGTATTATAAAACGCTCCATCCTTATTATGTCTGAGGGGATTATTTTCGAGGCACTCGAAACAATGTCACTTCGCATTGTTAGTCGCGTCCATTGATTTGCCATTCCAAGCAATGGCACTGAATAAGCCTCCTTTATCTCGAATCGGCCAAAAATGTGTCTCAGAATAAATGGATCGGATTCGCGTGGATATTTTTATCTCAAAATTACGCATGGTATGTTAACGTACACCACTCTTCGAGACGCCTCTTTCATAAGTTCCCCGATAGGTTTATGCAGAGTAGGCTCAAGAAAACAGAAAGCGATTAGTAATTGATTTCACCCTTATCTAATAAAGCTGTATCAGTGAGCAAGTTTTCAGATGAGTGACAAAATTATTTCTGCTTATTCGCTTCGAAAAGGAAAATAATCTAACTTGGATGACTTCGGTTAGAAATGATTTCGATTTGTTATCGGTATTAATTGGTAGAATTCTAAATTGAAATTATTGAATTGAATTCGTTTAATTATTAAACCTATCTGCATTACAATAACGTATTTAATAATAGAAAGTTGAAAAAAAAGTGTATCTCATGATTATAGAAAGAGATTTGTGGTACATTCCTACAATGCTTGTTGTATTTGGTTTATTTTGAATAGAGTATTGGATATTATTTACATACATTAATTATTTCTGATTGATCTATAAATTCTCTCAATTTAATTTTCAGTATTTAATTTAATTGTTAAAAGATATTAATAATTTTTTTTTTAAATAACTGTTGTATTTTTTTTTTAAATAATATATTCTTGTGTTTTTCATCAAGAATTCTTATTTGCATATAACTATTTAAATGTATGAGTGCTAGATCTAAAATACACACCAAAAGTGCAATATACAAAAACTTTGAATGAATCTTTTTTTTAATTTGAATAAAATGAATACTTTTGTTCCTTATTTAAGTAAGCGATTATTTTTAACCAATGTTAACTAAAGGTTTTTTATATAATTCTTTAATGGCGTGACAGCCCCATGATGCGCTAAGGCCTTCTACTGACTGCCAAATTGTGAAACATTATACATTGTTTTTCTTTCTTTGTTACAGGTAGGGTTGTCAGTCCTACGACCAAAGTTCTACAGTCATATTAGACAGGGACTTAAGGTGGAACTACTGCAGACATCCATGGCACCGCCGGGATTTGCGCGCCAGTAATTTGTGGTGCAATTTTTCTTTGCAGAATATTTATTAACTTTTATTCTTCCATTAATTGAATGTTTTTTCAGAACGATATCAAGACTAAAATGGTCTTTTATTCCGTTAATTCAATATTTTTTCAAAACAATGTAATTAATTTTTTAAGCCTTTCATACTTTAAAAAATATATACTCAACTCTCCATATGATGAGGTTTTCTGAACAACAGATACCAATTTAGAGCTAATTCACTCAATTAAAAGAAATCAAATATCTAAAAGGATTATAAAACTGTACTTCCTTATTATGTCTGCAGATGATTATTTTCCGAGGCACTCGAAACAATGTCACTTCGCATTGTTAGTCGCGTCCATTGATTTGCCATTCCAAGCAATGGCACTGAATAAGCCTCCTTTATCTCGAATCGGCCGAAAATATGTCTCAGAATAAATGGATCGGATTCTCGTGGATATTTTTATCTCGAAATTACGCATGGTATGTTAAAGTACACCACTCTTCGAGACGCCTCTTTCATAAGTTCCCCGATAGGTTTATGCAGAGTAGGCTCAAGAAAACAGAAAGCGATTAGTAATTGATTTCACCCTTATCTAATGAAGCTGTATCAGTGAACGAGTTTTTCAGATGAGTGACAAAATTATTTCTGCTTATTCGCTTCGAAAAGGCAAATGATCTAACTTGGATCACTTCGGTTAGAAATTATTTCGATTTATTATCGACATTAATTGCTTGAATTCTAAATAGAATTTATTGAATAGAATTCATTTAATTATTGAACATATCTGCATTATTTAAAATATATTTAATATTAGAAATTTAGAAAAATTGTATCTTATGATTCTTGAATGAAACTGTGTGGTACATTTGTACAATGGCTGTTGTATTTGGCTTTTATTCTTGATGTAGTATTGTTTATTCTTTTCATATAGGAATAATTTCGGATTGATCTAGAAATTTTCTCAATTGAATTTTCAATATTCGATGGAAGTTTCAGCATTCAATATAAAAATTCAAAGATATTTATTTTTTTGAATAAAATTTTTAGAAATAATATATTTTTGTTTTTCAATCAAGAATTCTTATTTACTCATATTTATTTAAATGCCTGAGTACTACATCTAAAATACAGACCAAAGGTGCAACATACATAAACTTTGAATGCATGTTTTTTTTTTTAATTTGAAGAAAATGAATACTTTTGTTCCTTATTTTAGTAGGCGATTATTTTTAACCTGAAGGTTTTTTATATACCGCTTTAATTGTGCTAAAGTCCCACGATGGGCTAATGCCTCCTGCGTACTGGCAGATTCCGAAACAAAAAAAAAGTGTTTACTTTCTTTGTTACGAATAGTGTTGTATTGCTGACAACCCTACTCGTAACAAAGAGACCAACGTTTTACAGCCATATTAGTCAGGGGCTTATGGTTTAAGGTGGAACTACTACAGACATTCATGCCACCACCGGGAATCATGCGCGAAGTCTGTGATGCAGAACGCCAGTCACTCAATAAGAATGAAACAAGCAATGGCACTGAATAAGCCTCCTTTATCTCGAATCGGCCAAAAATATGTCTCAGAATAAATGGATCGGATTCGCGTGGATATTTTTATCTCAAAATTACGCATGGTATGTTAACGTACACCACTCTTCGAGACGCCTCTTTCATAAGTTCCCGATAGGTTTATGCAGAGTAGGCTCAAGAAAACAGAAAGCGATTAGTAATTGATTTCACCCCTTATCTAATGAAGCTGTATCAGTGAGCAAGTTTTCAGATGAGTGACAAAATTATTTCTGCTTATTCGCTTCGAAAAGGCAAATGATCTAACTTGGATGATTTCAGTTAGAAATGATTTCGATTTGTTATCGGCATTAATTGCTTGAATTCTAAATTGAACTTACTGAATTGAATTCATGTAATTATTGAACCTATCTTTATTAGAATAATGTATTTAATATTAGAAAGTTAGAAAAATTGTAGTGCAAGATTCTTGAATGGAATTTCTGATACATCCCAACAAAACCTTTTGTATTTGGTTTATTTTTGATGGAATATTCATTATTCTTTTTATATATAATAATTATTTCAGATTGATCTAGGAATTATCTTAATTTACTTTTTAGTATTCAATTTAAATATTAAAAGACATTAATATTTTTAGAAATAATATATTCTTGTTTTTCATCAAGAATGATGATCTAACTTGGATCACTTCGGTTAGAAATTATTTCGATTGGTTATCGGCATAATATATATGGGCATTAATTGCTTGATTTCTAAATTGAAATTATTGAATTGAATTCATTTAATTACTGAACATATCTGCATTACTTAAAATGTATTTAATATTAGAACGTTAGAAAAATTGTAGTTCACGATTCTTGAATGAAAACTTTGGTTCATTCTTAAAATGACTGTTGTATTTGGATTTTCTTGATGATTAATTATACTTCTCATACGTTAGTTATTTCAGATTGATCTATGAATTCTCTTAATTTAATTTTCAGTATTCAATTTAACTGTTATAAGATATTAATGATTTTTTTCTAATAAATATTTTTATAAATAGTGTTTTTTTCAAGAATTCTTATTACTACTATAATTTTTCATCAAGAATTCTATTTGCTCATAACTATTTAAATGTATGGGTGCAACATCTAAAATACAAACTAAAAAAGTGCAACATACAAAATCTTTGAATGCATCTTTTTTTTCCTTTAATTTGAAGAAAACGAATACTCCTGTTCTTTATTTTAGTAAAAAGATTTTTAATGAAGTAAACTGAAGTTTTTTATGTACATCTTTAATGACGCTACAGCCTCATGATTAGCTCAGGCCTTCTGCCTACTGGCAGATCAAGAAACAAGAGATATTGTTTCTTTCTTTGTTATGGGTAGGGTCGTCAGCCCTACGACCAACATTCTACAGTCATATTAAACAGGGATTTATGTTTTAAGGTGGAACCACTGCAGACATCCATGGTACAATCGGAACTAGCGAAAGCGAAATCTGTGGTGCAGAGCGCCAGTCACTCACTGAGAATGAAACAAATTTTTATCGTCTTTACGAATTTATACAGAATATTTATTAACGAAACAGTTAATAAATACTTCATAAAATTATGTCTGTCTTTTCAATGGCAAATTTTCAATATTCATTTAGTAATTTCAATAAGAACTACTTAAATTCCTACAGTTTTTGATTTCTTAACTTTTATTTTTCTGTTAATTCAATATTTTTCAAAACAATGTCAAGACAAACATGCTCTTTACTCCGTAATTAATTCTTTTAAATCTTTTAGACTGAAAAAAAAAAAATAAACTCAACTCTCCATATGATAAGGTTTTCTGAACAACAGATACCAATTTAGAGCTAATTCACTCAATTAAAAGAAATCAATCTTAAAAGGGGTATAAAACGGACCATCCTTATTATATATAAGATGATTATTTTCCGAGGCACTCGAAACAATGTCACTTCGCATTGTTAGTCGCGTCCATTGATTTGCCATTCCAAGCAATGGCACTGAATAACCCTCCTTTATCTCGAATCGGCCAAAAATATGTCTCAGAATAAATGGATCGGATTCGCTTGGATATTTTTATCTCGAAATTACGCATGGTATGTTAAAGTACACCACTCTTCGAGACGCCTCTTTCATAAGTTCCCCGATAGGTTTATGCAGAGTTAGGCTCAAGAAAACAGAAAGCGATTAGTAATTGATTTCACCCTTATCTAATAAAGCTGTATCAGTGAACCAGTTTTCAGATGAGTGACAAAATTATTTCTGCTTATTCGCTTCGAAAAGGCAAATGATCTAACTTGGATCACTTCGGTTAGAAATTATTTCGTTTTGTTATCGGCATTAATTGCTTGAATTCTAAGTTGAATTTATTGAATTGAGTTCTTTTAATTATGAACATATTCATTTCATTATTGAACATATGCATTACTATAACGTATTTAATGTTAGAAATTTAGAAAAATTTGCAGCTGAATATTCTTGATTGAAACTAGTGGTATATTTCTACAGTGGTTGTTGTATTTAATTTTATTCTTGACAGAGAATTGATTATTCTTCTATTCAGATTGATCTAGAAATTCTCGCGATCGAATTTTCAGTATTCAATGGAAGTTTCAGTATTCATTTCAACTATTAAAAGATATTATTTTTTTTTTCAAATAAAATTTTTTAGTATTAATGTATTCTTGTTTTTCAATCAAGAAATCATATTTTCTAGTAACTATTTTAAATGTATGGCTGCTACATTTAAAATACAGACCAAAGTGCAACATACAAAAAATCTTGAATGCATCTTTTTTTTTTTTTTTTTAATTTGAAGAAAATTAATACTTCTGTTCCTTATTTTAATAAACGATTATTTTTAACAGAAGTTAAATTAAGGTTTTTTATATACTTCTTCTTTAAAGACGCTACAGCCCCATGGTTGGCCTAGGTCTTCTACTGGCAGATTCCGAAACTACGGCGTAGGGTTGTCAGCCCAACGCTCTATGGTCATATTAGACCGGGACCCACGGTTTAAGGTGGATTCGAACCGCTAGAGATATCTATTGCACCTCCAGTACTCGAGCCCAGAAATTCGAGCTAGTTGCTCGGCCATCAGGTCCCTCTTTTGGTATAGTAGATGTAATGGTAAAAAATTAAGTAAGAATAATTTCACTAAATATAATGATTTTATAAATAGCACGTGTGCTTAATGCATTTTTAATTTAAAAAATTTTTCATTTGAATCAATTTTTATAAAATATTTCAAACTTTTATGGTAAAAACTCTCGGTATTGATATTTAAAAAAAAAAAAAAAGAAAAATATTATATGTCTAAAATTAAATTCCTTATTAATTAATGTCCTTATTTATTTGTCTAAAATTAAAAATTCAATTGTTCTTTGAATTTAAATAGCCTAGACGCATCGTTTTAAATGAAAATAAAATAAATATGCTTTTAAACATTAAGATGTTTTGGAACATAATTATAAAATATTCAACTTAAGAATTGAAACTCAAAGACGGCTGCATACTCTGTTTTTGATATTAATTATGCTCTGATCTAGAAACAACAACAACATATTTTTGTTTATGTGTAAAACTCAAAAACAAATTAATATAAAACTAGCGGAACCGTGCATCATTACAGGCTTTTCTATTATTTTGATAATGCGAAATATTTACAAATTGATAATTGCACTTTTGACTAAAGTTCATTTTTTGGTAGTGAAGAAAAAAATAAAAGTTTTTGAAAAATATTTATGGAAAATATTCTTGGAATGGGAATAATTAATGAATTTGTTTACTTCTAACAATAATACTTATACATTCCATACTGGTAATTACCCTCCTCAAAAGGGAAATTGCAATACAGTGAAGAAACAAAAGCAGATACAAAAAATATAAATCAAGTGATTCAGCATCTAGATGATTTCTGTTACTTTAGAGCAATTTGAGAACAACTCAATTATTATAATAACTTGTTTTATAAAAATCAAAGCATCTTAAAATTTCTCTAGACAATTTTATATACATATTAAATATCTAAAATTGTCAGAATATAATATAATTTATTCAGAAATATAATTTACAAAATATGAGAGGAGTAGAAAAACTATTAATTTAATAAACTCTGCAGAAGACAATTTATTCTTGAAATATTTACTGAATTCTTTGCACCCATTAATTATAACATTCTGTTGTTTTATTCTTCATAGGCTGAACTCTTATATTTATATACCATGCTGTCTTATAGTGTTTATAATCATTATTTATTATTTTGTATCGTATATTTTTCGTTTCATTTAGGCTTATGTTAGTTACATAAAATAATATCATATTATTTAACCTCTTAAATCATATTTTTTTTTCTTGTCCAACTTGATAGGCAGTAACATCAAGAACAAGTCCAGGAACCCATGTGGTCTCATGGGAGGAGGGAAAGGGGGGGAGCTTCTGTTATGATGAAAAACCCTTAGGTAGGAGTAAGTCTCCTTGTATCGCTGAAGAAGGAGGGCAGTGCCTTACGGCAGTATTTTAGAGGGAACTATCACGCATTTGCTTATCGTATGGGAGAAAACCCAGAAAACTCCCACCAGGTAGTCCGACTAACAAAGCAAGATGCTGAACATCACAAACGCCATCATGTTTTTCGTTTTTGAAACAGTGTCTACAACAAAGCCGTCAGCAGATTGAATCTTAGCCCTAATACTCACCAGAGGCACGCGTTTGCTTTGAGCCAGGAGTTGGGCATTTTATTACCGTAATTTCATTACTGGAAGTATTTTTGTAAGTTCATACTATATTTTTAAAACGTTTTATACTATTTTTTACCGCTTTCATCTTTTCAACTGGAAGAGTATTAGATAATCCTGGGTACTGCCATTAGATGGAGTTAAGTAAAGGTAAAATACCTGTAGAGGTGACAGAGATATGCAAAAGATCAAAAGAAATATATTCAAGAAACAGGTACTATTTATTCAGTAAAGCTGCGTCCAGACGAGAGTAAGAGACAAATTAGTCTTTCTCGTTCCGTGTGTCTCTGTCTGACCGCGAAAAAGCAAGCCACGGAATCTTCCACAAGAAATCCCTTTGATGGGCTGGAAAAACTGGCTGTGGCTGGAGAGGAACGAAACATTTGACTCCCTCCGAGGGTTCTGTCCACATTGAGACAAACCGGTTTATAATTGATTGGCGAGAACGTCTCTTTTGCATCATGCTATCTTCTGGACTCGGCTTTGCCAACCCTCTTTAACTGTAAATCTGGATTTAAGTTAGATTTGATTGAGTAGCGGAAAGAACTGGTCTTTTCACCGACTAGATTTAAAGTGTAGGCTAAATTTTTCGTCTATTGCGAAACAAATAGAGGGTTTTCTATTGGTTAAAGAGTCAATTTCTGGTGTTCTGAAGAAGGAAATTTCTGGTGTTGACGCCATGAAGTTAATTATAATTTAAATTGAAAGCGACTTGGCAACATGAGTGAAGCGAGTCAGCAGAAAAGGCTTTCAATTGCCTGACACTCTACTGCTTGATATTTTAGTATCCAATGAACACCCACCTTAATACACATTCGTTTTCTGTATGTGATGGTCAGATTCAAGAAGGAAAACTTGTTAGAAGAATAGCGAAGAAATATCCAAGGACCTAAGCCTATACATTGTTAGAAGATATACCTAAGGACATTAAGAAGGGATAAAAAATTTTAAGTAAGCAATCCAATTCAAAATTAAACTTCCCTGCATGTGATTAATTATCTAACCAATTGCTGATGTTTGTTGTACATTTCGGTTTGTGTAAAAAAACTATTTTTAAAAATTCATTGAAAAATTTTCAATTTTTTTAAAGCAAACTGACTTAAAATACATCTTAATTATTTTGAAAAGCTTTTTGCCACTAAATCGCAAATAGTACCACTATAATCGCAATTTCTCTCTACAATGTGCGATTCCAAGTTTCTGACGCTATATGGCAACCCGATATGTACAATTTTTTCAAAAAATAAATTCAATTTTAAAGAATATATTTCGCATAAGACACCGTATATACAATAAACATACAGTAACCATTCCTGATAAAGTTTTTACATAAAAGCATATAATATACGAAGTGGTAAAATAATATTTTTTTGTATGGAAAATAACTCGAAAACGAATTTTTAATTTTGAATTTCTTTCAATAAAGTAGAATCGTAATTTATTTTTTTTTAAACCTTGTATATTCCAAAAGATATTGAATTTGTCCCTTCTAAACCACTGATGTTCAGAAAAATAAACAAACTAGTATAATTTGCCCATCATACAGAAGAACTTAATAGAAATTTCATATGAACAACTTAAAATATGAAAATTAAAATTGTTACGTAAAGCAAAATTAAAACTTTTAAAAACATTTGGGATCCAAATATATGTGAAGTAATGTAATTTACTCGAAGTAATATTAAGTATTATTCATAGAATTAATAGCTCTATAAATTAAAAAGTAGCCTTAAGTGGTCCGGAAAATAAAATAAGAGATGTCTAGACTGATGAAATTTTTTTATTCTGGAAAATAGCAACGTTTTTAGAGATTAATCACGAAATACAGAACAATATTTTAGTTTAAAATTAATAATATTTAGTTCGTATATTCTTCGCTAAATGAAGAAAGAAAATTAAAATACTGTGATTTTTGCAAATTAATTATAGAAGTAATGTAATACTGTAGATGACTTATAATAATGAGTTAAATTAAAAGCGTGCTTTCAAGAAAGTATTTTAACAAACTAATTTTCATTTTAAAAATACAAATACGTAAATAAATTTAATTTAATGTTATATTTTAGCTTTTAGTATATTAAAAATATAAATTAAAGTTTTAAGAATAGGATATATTTTATATATATTATATTCATGTCTAGTTATATTAAAAACTGCATCATCACTTTATCACGTTTAAAAATTCCTCTATTATTCAGGAAAATGATGAATTGGTTATTCACGAGGTTGTATCTCATGAACATTCAGGTTTTTTTTTTACATTCAAATGTCTTTATTTAATCTTTTTAAGTATCTTTATTTAATCGTTTTAAATATTTTATTTAGTTTTTAATGTTAATTTCACGCACACATTTTTCTTTCAGAAAAATTTCAAACTTAAATCATTTCTTGTCTGAGAAAAAAAAAAATTCTTCTTCTTCTGTCTTCTAATAGGGAATTCGAATAATGCTATTTAATTAATGCTTATTAATTATAATGTAGATTTAAAATGTCTGATTGAGATGCGATTTAAAATGTTGGATTTTTAATTTCCAGAATCATAGATAAGATACTAACCTGAAACCAATTATACAATACAAATATCAAAACGCCTAGTTCATATTTAAAATAAATCTGAACAAAATAATTATATATAAGACATGTAATGATATGCAAGTGCATAATATTTGTATTTTTGATGTATGTAAATGAAATTTTAGGGAAAAAAGTGAAAAAAAACTCGATTCGACTTCAAAAGTTTTGTTCTTTGTCTCACTTAGTCGACAGCAACATCTAGACCAAGTACAGAAACCCTTATGTTCTCATGGTAGGAGAGAAGGCTGGGGGTAGTGGATAGTTTTTGTTGTATTGGTGCACCCGTAGGTAGGTGTCTGACTTGACATGACGCTGAAGAAAGGGGAAGTGCCTGCCGGGAGGACTGTTAGGAGGAACTATCCCGCCTTTGTGTATCGTACGGAAGAAAACCCGGAAAATTCCCACCAGGTAGTCCGACTAAAGAGGCAAGATGCTGAACATCACAAACACTATTGAGGCTCCTCGCTTTTTGAAATAGTGTCTACAACACAGTTGCCAGTGGATTGAACCTCAGCCCTAATGATCACCAGCTGCAAGTTGACACTGAGCTACGAGTCGGGAGCCTTCAAAAGTTGTTCGATTAAAAAAAGAGGGAGCGGTAATCATTTCCATAAGGTACCCTTTTTTGCTTTATACAACTCTAAAGTAGCTGAAAAAATTTAAAACATCTTCCATGTAATAATAACATCAAATAAATAGTTATGTAGATTGCAAAGCAGAATGCATTGAATTCAGTTATAAATATTATCAATTCTTCAACGAGGTGAATCACAATAGTATTCTTTAATCTTAAAAGTCTAATAAATATAACTTATTTAAGAATCCCAAGTAATAAAATCTAAAAAAAAAAAAAAAAAAAACTTTCTTTTCTATGTTACAGAAGCATCAACCGTTACTTCGCTATTAGTTTAAAAATACTGGCTTTGACCTTCCGAAATAAAATTGTTTACCTGAATTTTTCATCAGATAAATGTTACAAAGTTATTGTGAAAAACTCTCCGCATACAATCTGTATACTGTTTGGCTGAAAAATCTTCAAATTATGTTTAATTCCTTTTATTACAAATTTATTCTCTAAAAAGAACAATACAATGAAATATTGCTTTTCTTTATTTAACGATGTTTTCGTGTTGTTTTTTTTCAGTCTTCTACGTGTGAGATGTCTTTCAAGTTATCCCTCACTTCATTTCAAATTAACGTTCTTCTTCTGTTGAAAGTTGCGATGTAGTCAACTTTCAAAAAAAAAAAAAAAAAAAAAAAAAATCTGTAGATTTCTTTTAGATACTCCATGTGTTAGCCTAATCATTTTCTTTTGAAATAGCTAAGAGGCTAAAGCTTCCCAATTGCACTTACTTGTCTACTGTAATGGATAGACTACAGTTAATTGAGTGCGCTCCTTTCGTCTCTATCTGTACAATAGACATCTCCATTTATTTTATTCTGGAGATCTTCAGTGATTCATTTAGCGGACTATTTTCAATGAATTCAACATTTCATGGGAATCAAGAAACACGAAAATATAAACAGTATTTTCTGCTCATATTAGCGTATATTCAGTATATATATAAACTGAATATATATTAATATGGGTAGAACAGTATTTTATAAATAGTATAATAATAGCAGTATTTAAATATATATATATAATTATAAACAGTATTTTATGCATCAAGTAAATTCCATATTACATTCTTTCTGGTTTATTTATATATATCTTTGTTATAATTGCGAATTTATTTATAAATTTGTCTAATAAATTTTTAATAAATTTTTTTCATGGTTGATTGGAGATTTAAGAAGTTTTAAAAATGACGCAGTATTTCAATAGCATGTCAATAATAGTTATAATGAAGCGCCTGAAGTTCGTGTGATGATTCGTGTTCGAGTCTCGGCGGTGTCATGGATGTTTGTAGTTGTTCGAAATCTACTTTAAACCGTAGGTCTCAGTCTAATATGACTACTGGGATTAGGGCTGACAATCGTACCCCGTAAAAGTCAATGTCACGGAGCTAAGTCAGACATCTACTTGCGGTTGCTCTATTTCAACAGAAGCTGCCCCTTCTTCCATGGGGCCACCTGGCACTACAGAACATGGTCCACCATGGACTGTAGTGCCAGGGAGTTAGTTAATGATTATAATGAACCTAAATCCATGAAACCATTATTAATTTGTAATTAATGAACTTATCAAACATCAATAAGGGCTATAACGAACCTAATTCCTTGAAACCATTATTGATTTGTAATTAATGAACCTATCAAACATCAATAATGGCTATAATGAATCTCAATCTTAAACTAAAAATTATGAAGATGTTCATTATAGTTTTTTTTGCCTGTGTCTGATTGGTTTTATTCATTATAACCATTTTTTGATTAAAACTACAAAAAATTTAAAATGTATAAATAAATCTTAAATTGGGAGTGGTTAAATCCCAGTGCTTTCAACAATTAAGAATTTTTCTAAGGTAGCACATTATGTTTTTGCTGCAATCCAGCTATTTCATGTAAAGAAGCAAAATCCAACAAGAAACGTATGGCAGCATTAAAAAACATTCATTAAAAAGTTTAGTAGAGAAAAAGTAATAAAATATTGCATCGAAGATTTTTTATTATTATTTTATATTTTGTTCTCTTATTATTAAAATGTATGCATATTGCTCTTTTCTCATCTTTCAATTTTTATTTCTACTCTATGAGTTATTTATTATATATGTACAAATTTTATTTTTAAGAAAATTAACACTTATGAATTAAAAATATAAGAATTGTCCAAAAAAACCAGTTGTTCATAAAACAAAAATTATATATAATTGCCGACGCCATTTTTTAACAACAATTACTTTTTAAAATTCGTCGACAACATCAATTTGGAGTCCTTTATTAATTCTTTTTTAATCATGTGTTTCCTTAGTAATTTTTCTTTATAATTCACAGACCATGGCTCAAACACAACTTGTATTAAATTTGCGCCATAAGAGAATGACTAAATACACTTAAATGTTTTGTTAATTTAACGCGTAAAAGAATTATTAAATCTATTTGCATTTTCTTTGTTCACTGTAACCGGACAACGTGATTGGAAATCGTGTTGCCATGGTAATAATACTAATAAAAAAAATCGCATTATTTAAAATACAATATATGATGCCAAGGTTCAGGGGATTGTTATGGTAATTTTTAAATGAGTAATCCATGAATTAAATACTTACTTTAACATTAAAAATTCCGGTTTCTTACGATAAATATTTTTTTCTCACCCGATTCATTAAACTATTATCAGATTTAAAACAATATACATATAGAAGAAAATAAAGCTAAATAGTTCAGAAAATTCTTCGTCAAATTAAATATTTTTCTGGAAATAATTTATCAACTGGAATTCTTTCACGCTTAATGAAGAAGTAATATTATCTAACGTCTATAATTTTATTATTTATTTTTCTAATTTTATTTAGTTATTTAATTTTTATAAGTGATAGTTCAGCAAAGCAATATATATATATATATAGAAGAAAATAAAGCTAAATAATTCAGAAATTCTTAAACAAATTAAATATTTTTCTGGAAATAATATATCAATTGAAATTCTTTTACATTAAATGAAGAAGTAATATTATCTAATATCTATAAGTTTAGTATTTATTTTTCTAATTTTATGTATTTATTTAATTTTATAAGTGATATGCTGTTCAGTGATATATATTGCAAACAAATTAAGATTATGTTTTTCAAATGACAAACATATGGTGCAGTTTTGACAGTTGATTCAATGCTATGTTTATAAGCACTCTTTCTTCTTCATTGGCGCAACAGCCCCATGGTGGGTCAAAGCCGTCTGCCTACTGGTACATTTCAAGACATGGAATGTTTACTTTTTAGGAGCAGGGTTGTCAGCCCCATGTCTAACACTCTACAGTCATATTAGATCGAGATATACGGTTTAAAATGGATTTCGAATCACTACAAACATCCATGGTGCACGTGAAACACAAACCCGAAACCTGTGGCACCAAACTCTAGAGCGATAGTCACTGGCCATCAGGCCTAAATATTCTTTAAATATTTTGAAATTTATCTAAAAATACTTGAAACATTGGTAAATGAAACTTGGGTAAATGTTTATTTCTTACAAAAACTTCTATCTAGCAGATTTTGTTATGGCCCCAGTATTAAACTTTAAAAAAAAAAAAAAAAAAAAAAAAAATTGGGAAATAGATATTTCCAAAGTTGCTATAAATAAGCTGTGGGGTAAATATGGTGCAGTTTTGACATTTGATTCAAAATAATACTCATAAATAGGAAACTAAAAAAAGAATGTTAATTTTTTGCTGAAAAAAATTATTAACAAGATATTTCAAATAGCTGTAATACTATTGCTGTAGCTGTAATACAAATAGCTGTAATACTAATAATTTTATTTTTGGCATGTGATTAGTATAAATTTGGATAAACAAAGAAATAAACGGAAAGAAAAACAAGAATATTTAGTTAAAAAATGTATACTTATTTTTTTTCTTTTATTTTTGAAGGTTTGGTTTCGATAACCTATTATTTTTTATTCTTTTACTTAAAAAAACTTGTAACGTTTATTTTATGCGAAAATTAATAACTGAATAAGAAATTTATTTTTTAAAGGTCATTTGTTTGTTCTATGAAATATAATCAAAGCAAAATACATTTTTAAACTATTTTTTTTTTTTTTTTACAAAAAAATTTATAAAATTATTTTTATTCCAAAAATATTAATTGACACTATTAAAGTTTGAAATAAATATTTACTCTTCCAATACATATTTGAAAAGTCCTTCTATTTTCTCAGATTTAGATAATAGAAGTAGAGAAGCAAATACTGCTGAATAATCATGCTTTCTTAAAATAAATATTCTCCTTGGAATAATTTAAGCATTGAGATGATTCTCCACTAATGCCCAGAATTAGCTGAATTAACATTTTTTTTCTAATTCATTTATTTTTCAAAGGCAATTTATTTGTTTTTGAATAAAAAGAAATAAGACATTTATTTTTATTCGCATGTAAAAATATTTCTGACAGAAAACGAAGGAAATTTTAACAATTGAATGGATGTCAAACATAATTTTTTTTTTATAATTTTTCTGACCATTTATTGACAAATCATCAAAGTCAGTGAAATATACGTTTCATACGGCAATATATATTTTCAATAAAAACATTTTAAAGTGTTAAAACACATTTCAGAAACTTTTTAATCATGTTTAATCCCATTCAACCATAGAATCCTTATTAGATAGAATTAAACACATTGTTTAAGCGAAAGACAAAATAACAACTTAGATTTTCAACATACGTTTCTTCAACTCTTGCGCAAACGACTCACAAATATACTGCCCTCCAAAAGTTAAGGAACAACATGTTTTTCGAAGCTTACCATAAAAAAATGACAGTAACAATAAAATTTATAGGTTTTATAAACGATAAGATCGTACTTTTATGCAAAATTATGCAAAAACGACGACGATTTGTGTTGGTGCGAAACCCTCTCGATTTGTGTTGGTGCCTCTAGCTTCTATCTTGAGTTGCAGTCCTTTGAAGTTATGAGATAATACATTGAAAAACAAAGCAGCTAAAGACTAATAGGTGACTTGCCCAGATATATATATAAAGAATTAAAAAGAAAGAGACATATAATGTTTTGAAGTAATCGAAACAAATCGAGAAATGTGTTTATTTATTCATTTTTTTTATATTTATTATTCTTTCACTTATATTCAATATATAAACATATAAAAACAAATAAAAATAATTAATAAGCAGAGTTGAAGAAAAATGTTCGAGATAAATACAAGTAAACAGAAAAGAATTAATCTAAAAATAAAAAGAAGTACAACGTAAGGAGAAATGATTGCGAAAACGCATTTTGTAAAATAAGGCGGAACAAATCAGGGGTGGGAAGTGGAATGCAAAAACGATAGATACCAATTTTTTTTTATATAGAAAAGAACGGATATATATGAGTGAGAGAAAAATATGCAAATACCATTAATTTCTTTCTTTTTCTTTTTTTTAAAAGTATTTGGGCAAGCTTCTAATAGTCTTTACCGTTCTTTTCTCGCGAAGCATTTCTTCATCGGCTTTGTACAGAAACAAGATAGAAGCAAATTGCTGCTTGCGCAGCCAAGTTGCTTCGCAACGTATCAAATCAGCATGCAAATATCGGGCTTTCGTAATTATGCGTGTAACTTTTGTTGATGTGCAACTTTTGTTAAAAGATTCGTTGACAATAGGCAGTGGGGTCCCGCAATGTCTGAGAGAAGCCGTTTGCCCGATTCGTTAAGGTAGCGGTCGGTCAAATGGATGGAAATGGAGTTGTCCCAGGCTGATGCTGCTAGGCGTCTTAATGAGCCTCGCAGCGTGGTCCACCGTCACTGGAATCAATATCAAACCGAAGCTTTTGTGTCCAGAAGATATGTTCCAGGTCGACCACCAGCTACAAAACCTGCAGAAGACCGTTTTATAGCTCTTTCATCTCGAAGGAGAAGAAGCCTTTCTGTGCAGCTACTTGTTGCAGACCACTCAGTAGCATCAGGGAGAAGAATATCCGCTAGTACGGTGCGAAGGAGTCTTCACAATTCAGGTCTCTATGCAAGGCGATCGGTTGTGCGTGCCCCCTCAACGGACGACAGAGAACGGCCCGCTTATCTTGAGCAAGAGAATATGTTTCCTGGACCAGACAACTATGAGCTCCCTGAACTCTTCACAGACGATTCCAGTTTTAACACTGGAGAACGATTCAGGACGTCTGCTGATCGCCTGGACTTCTGGAGGGAACAAAGCACCAGATACCATCAATCCAACATTGTTGAAAGACACAGGCACCGAGGTGGTGGAATAATGGTTTGGGCAGGAATCTCACTCGGTGGTCACACTAACCTGCATGTGTTCCTCGGAGGAACTGTGACTGGTTTGAGATATCGGAATGAGATCCTTGATCCATATGTCCGTCCATATGCCGGTGCAATTGGCAATTTTTTCATTTTGATGGGTGATAATGCACGATCTCACCGAGCTGTATTTGTTGAGGAATATCTTAAGGGTCTTGGTTTGGAGCGAAGGGAATGGTCAGCTCGATCCAGACCTGAATCCGATAGAACATCTTTGGGACTATCTTGATAGACAGGTTGTTGCTTTAAGTCCTTCTCCAAGGTCTTTAGGAAAGCTGGAACAAAGCTTACATCCGTGTCTGGTCTTCGCTTCCCATTTCGGTAACCGACAACATAATTGACGTCATGGAAAGTCGATGCCGCCAATTCATTCATTCGATACCGCCAACTCCGTTGCTAAAACTCATTTTTGTAATGTTCCTATGACATAAAACTGTGATTATTATTTTTGCCGAGAATGGACTTTTCCAGCGAGATCGTTTTTTTTTGCTGCAAATCATTTTACCTTTTTTTCTTATGTAAACTTGTACGTTGCAGTCAATACAGTTCCACACCTTCATAACCATTTTCTCCATCATATATAAAAAGAATATTTCCTTACAAGATTGGTAAACTTATGATTCAGCAAAAAAAAAAAAGGCTACTTCTTTAATTTTATTTTCCTGATGCGATGAGTGCAAATTTGGAGCGAATCAAAGACATACAAATAAAACAATTATATTTGAATGTAAAAATTTCTTATTTTCTTTTTTTTATTAAAAAGTTTGGCTTCGATAAGCATTTTGTTTTCAGTTTTAACAAAAATAAACCTATAACAATTATGTTTATGGCGACAAATATTAATTGATACCATCATATTTTTAAAGCAAATATTTCAAATCTCAAGCCATTGCATATTTGAAAAATGGGTTTAATACAGAGTATTAGATAATAATAATATAAAAAAACAGAAACAAATGCTGCTAACTAATACAAAATTTTTTTAAATTTGCGTATTTCTTAGAAATATTTTAAGTATTGAAATGATTCTAAATTAATGTGCAAAAATATTCGGTTTTGTTATATTATGTTTATAATATTCTGCTTTGTTATTTTAGTTTTTATTATATTATGTTTTTTATAACAATATTTTTCTGTGGCGACAAATTTGCTCCATGAAATTTATTGAAAGGAAGTAAGACATGTTTATATTCAATTATAAAAATTATTTATATGATAAATCGCGATCAATTTTGAAAATTGAATGTGTCAAAATCATAAATATTGTTAAATGCTGAAAATTTGTCATATAAATTAGAGAAAATTTGTCATATAAATTAGAGAAAATTCATCACAATCAAAAGAAATGTTTATTTCCTAGAATTATTTTTAATTGTGATGAAAACATTGCAAAAAGTTATTGCAAATTTCATATAAATTTTAGTTTGTGAAAGATGACATTACCCTGAGGAATTACGAAAAAGGTTATTCAATAATAACACGCTAAATAATAACACGTGAGCTACAAACATCCATATACAAGAATATTTTGTTAAACGGTTTAAACCAGTACAACCAATTTTCAATTATCAACATTTCTTGCATTAAAAAACGTTCACAAACTATGAAAAGTAAACGGTTCAATGGTGATTTGTGTTGGCGTGAAGCAGCCCTAACTTCTATCTGAGTAGACGGTTCAAGCATTTTCGACCAATTATAAATATGTGATATTTTATTGAAAGCAGTGGTAAATATTTGATACCTCAAAAGAAAGAGTAATTACTTTTTTACTTACTAAGATTAATTACTTTTTAAATTTTATTTTCCTCAAAGGATTAACAGAATCATTAGAATTTTTGCATAACGATTTTTTCCAATTCCTACTATTAGGTCACACTCTCCCTATATATATCTTGTTCAAATTTTCAATCGTTAATGAAATACTTTTATTCATCCACTCAAGTTCAAATAAATTTTTGAAACTTGCAGTGGATGACACTTGATGTTAATACAGTTTTTTCCAATATTAATTCATAAATTAAATTTAACTAATTAATTTTAGTTTTTTTAGATTTAAGTTGCATGTATCTACAAATAGATGGCGCCAGATCTAAGAGGAAAATTTCAACTTTATTTGTAAAGGACTTTCTGCAATATAGTGAAAAAAAGTCGGAATTGACATTAAATTTTTTTATATTACTTGTTTTCTTCCTAGCGCGCATGCTCATAGGAATAGCTCAGAAGTGCAGTATTACTGATATGTATGCGCAATAGGTACAATATTTCCCATGAGCATGCTGGCTAGGAAGAAAAATATCGGAAGGTTAAAAAACGTTATGCAAAAATTCTCAATTATCAGCTACGGATACCGGAACATTTCATTTATCCACTAATGATATCCTTTTCCCTAACAGAGGCATAGTGTTAATGTGCGCAGTTAACATGCAAGACTTCAGTATGAACTATCTGGATGTGCCCTTTTCAGGCATTCTTTTGGCTGTTGGTGTTTGGATTCCTTTAGCTTCCAAGTCCCGAGAGGGAGCTTCCTACCAAGAGGAACATCCCTTTTAGATAGAGCAAGGTATAAGCAGTTGACTATTAGATAAATTGTCCATAGACTTTGCTTTCGGAAACAAAAAATGTATTTAAACTTCTCACACTGATTGTCAGATGTCTGATGAAAGTTTTCCTAGTTTTTACATCATGCGATAAGCAAATGAAGACTTTTATCCCTAAAAGTCTTGCTATAATGCAATGCCTTCTTTCATACTTCATCCGTGCGTTGTTCGTGTATATGCAATAGGTCAGTTTTCGTCGTAAAGTTTTTTTCCGATAATCTTATCTCGCTATAGAGGCATATTTGTGGAATGGATTCAGAAATGGCTGGGACTTTTTTTATGAGGTTATATAAATATTTTATAAATATTTTATATAAATATTTTAATATGTTGCAAACAATGCATATTATAACGAATTATGAAGTTTCAAGATATTTTTTTTTATGCTATTTCATTTATAAGGTCCCTATCCACCTTACAAAATGGGTTTGATAATGATATATATGGATACATATTTCTCTGGAAAACCAAATGTACCACCTGGAATTCTTTTAGGGTGAAATCATTGAGAACCTCCGGACTAAATATTAAGTTTTAGGGATCTGCGATCATCTACCGCATGCTACCACAAAGATTACTCTTTCATCAGTCTGAACTTGGGCAAACATACGCTCAGAAATTGTTGTTTATTGTCATTTACCGCTATTGCAAACGGCTTCACAAAATAATGCAACAAGAAAAAAAAAAAAAGACAGCATCAAAAAGCAAACAAAAACAAAATCTTCAAATTATATATATAAAAAGAAAGTTTCTTTAAAGAGTGGTAAAGGTTTGATTCATCAAAATGAAAAAAAGGTTATTTTTTTTTTGCTATGTGATTAGTATAAATTAGGTGAAACAAACAAACGGGGGGGAAAAACGGCAATATTTAAGTTAAAAAATAATATACTTATTTTTTTTTCCATTTTATTATAGAAGGTTTGGTTTAGATAACCTATTATTTTTTACTTAAAAAATATATGGCGTTTATTTTCATGCGAAAAATAATAACTGAAATGTTTCTACATTAAAATATTTTTCTATATTTTATTATTCATTTTATTTTTTTTAAAGTCTTTTTTATTTTTTAACGAAAATTTCTTTATTCTAGGAAATAGATTCAAAGCAAAAAAACATTTTCTTAAACTTTTGTTTCGTACAAAAAAAATAATAATAATAACATTTATTTTTATGTTAAACTTAATAATTGACACTATTAAAGTTTGAAATAAATATTTGAAAAGTTCTGTTTTCTCAGATTCAGATAAAAGATGCAGAGAAGCAAATACTGATGAATAAATAAACAAAAATTCTTTCCTACATTAAATATTTTTCTTGAAATAATTTAAGCATTAAGAAGATTCTATGCCAATACCAAGAATTATTGCTGAATTAAAATTTTTTTTTTCTAATTCATTTATTTTTCAAAGACAATTTATTTGTTTCATAAAATAGATTAAAAGGAAATAAGACATTTTTTTATTTGCATGTAAAATATTTCTGAGAAAAAAACGGAGGAATTTTAACAGTTGAATGGGTGTCAAACATCAAAAAAAAAAATTTTAGTTTTGAATTTTTTTTTTATATTTAAGAAACTTCATCAAAATCAGTGAAGTATTTGTTTAATACAGAAATATACATTTTCAATAAAACACATTTCACAAACCTTTTAATCATGTTTAATTTTCATGTAACCATAGAATCATAATTAAACACGCTCTTAAAGCGAAAGACGAAATAACATCTGCGATCTTTCAACATAGGTTTCTTCAACAAATGTACAAAGGAGACACAAACACATCAAAATCTTCAATTATTTGTATTTTCTATCATTTGAAAATACATAACATAACAAGAAAACAAACAAAAAAAAAAAAAAAGAAAGCAAAACCTGCAGTGCCCCTTTTCTCAATTATACATAAAAAAATTTTTTCCTTCCCAGAGTGGTAAAGTTTTTGCTTCAGAAAAAAAAAGGACAAATGATGATGAGCACAAATTTGGAGCGAATCACAGACAAATAAGTAAACAAAACACATTTATCTGAATATAAAAATTTGTTCTTTTGGTTTTTTTCTTTTTATTAACAAAGGTTTGGCTTCGATAAGCATTTTGATTTTAGTTTATTACAAAAATTAAACCTATGACAATTATGCCCAATACAAAAAATTACAAATAATAATTGATACCATCAAATTTTAAAGAAAAATTTTATTTCTCTATTCCATATTTGAAAAGTGTGTTTATTACAGTTGTTTAGATAATAAAAAAAAAAAATGGAGCAAAGGCTGTTTACTAAATCAGAAAATTATTTTTCAATTTAAAAATATTTCATGAAATAATTTAAGCATTGAAATGGTTTAATATTATTTATAAAAATAACGCTTTTCTTAAACGTTATTTCTCAATGGCGATAAATTTGTTTCGTGAAATAGATTGAAAAGAAATATGGAAGCTTTCATTCAATTTTAATTCAATTTCATTCAATTAAAAAAGGACTGGCTTCGATAAGCATTTTGATATTAGTTTATTACAAAAATAAACCTATAACAATTATGCGTAATACAAATAATTACAAATAATAATTGATATCATCATATTTTGAAGAAAAAAATTTATTTCTGTATTACATAATTGAAGAGTGTGTTTATTACAGTTTTTAGATATTAAAAACAAACAGAAGCAAAGGCTGATTAATAATTCAGAAAAATTCTTTTTCCAATTTAAAATATCTTTCAGTTAATAATTTAAGCATTGAAATGGTTTAATACTATGTATAAAAATAATGCTTTTCTTAAACGTTATTTTCAATGGCGATAAATTTGTTTCATGAAATTGATGTAAAGAAAATAAGAGAAGCTTTAATTCAATTTTAAAATTATTTTCATGATAAATCGCGATCAATTTTGAACATTTACTGCTTCAAAATCATAAATTTTTAAATGCTGAAAATTTGTCTCATAAATTATTGAAAATTCATCAAAAATTAGTGAAATGCTTGCTTCATACAATTATTTTTTAAACGTTAGGAAAACTCTGTAAACGCTATAATAAATTTCATAAAAGATAAAATTATGCGGATGAATTACTAAAAGAACAATTAACAAACGACTAAATAAAAATTATGAGAGACCTGCAATCGTCCAACACGTTTTCACTATATGATCATTTCGTTACGATGTTTGAACCAATTCACACCAAAGCGCTAAAACTTTCAATTCACAACATTTCTAGCATTAAGAAATGTTCACAAACAAAGAAAAGCAAGAGAAAGAAGACTACTCAAGAATTTTCGTAAAATTATAAGTAAGTGATAATTTCATTTAAAGCAGTGGTAAATGCTTGTTACCGCATAGTAAATAAAAATATATTTTTTTATTTTATTTCACTCAAACGATTAACTTACGACCATTATCAGCTAAAGACATTGATTTCAGAGACGAGAAATAGACCTAAGGGGCATCTCTCAGATATAAGAGCAAGTTATAAGCAGTTTTAAACTTCTCACACTGATTATCAGACTGTCTAATGAAAGTTTTCATAGTTTTTCTCCCATGTGATACGCAATTGAATGCTTTTTATCTGTAAAAGTCCTCCTATAATGTAATGCCTTATTTCATCCTTCATCAGTGCATTGAGCGTGTATATACACTCATGTCCATAAATTAAGGATAATTCAGAATCACACAGAAATTGAACACTGAAATAAAAAATTTCACCTGTAGAATTATCACACACATCTTGAAGAAGAATATGCAAATTACAGGAAACCACCAGATGGCGCGGATAGTACGTCACAATGACGAGTGTAAGGCCTGTATTGCATCGTCCGGAAGACATACGCCATATTAACCATCATACTAACCATGTTATACTGTTTTTTGTAAATAGGTTCTTTTTCGAAATTTGCTCCAGGAGTAAAAATCGCAATTTTTATTAATTATGTCAAACATATAGCATCTTTTTGCTCTTTACCTTTTGTTTAATAAATAGACTTTACAAATAAGTCAAATTTTTTTTTTTTTGCTTCTGTCTCTTTCTTTGTATGAACTCCATTATCCTTAATTTATGGACATAAGTGTATAATAGGGCACAGCGTAAAATTTGTTTCCGGTAATTTCTCTCGCTAATGCGGAATATTTCTGGAATGGCTTTAGAAATGGCTGGAACGTTTTTATTGGGTTCTTATTTACCGTATAAATATTTTAACAGTTTGCAAACACTATATTTCAAACACTATATTACTATATTACTTATATTTCAAACACTATATTACTTATAAAGTTTCAAGATATTTTTTTGCTATTTCATTTATACGTCCCTATCCATCTTACAAAATAGGTTTGACTGTTATATCTGGATACATATTGCTCTGGAATACAAAATGGACCACCTGAAATCTTTTTAGGGTGAAATCATTGAGAACCTACGGACTAAATAATAAGTTTTAGGGATCTGCGATCATCTACCGCATGCTTCCACAAAGATTACTCTGTCATCAGTCTGACCTCCTGCAAACATACGCTCTGAAATGGCTGTTTATCTGCATTTACCGCTATTGCAAACGGCTTCACAAAAATAATGTAACAAGAAAAAAAAAAAGAAGGCAAAGGACGAAAAAGTAAACAAAAGCAAATTCGCCAAATTATATGTATAAAAAGGAACTTTCCTTAAAGAGTGGTAAAGGTTTGATTCAATAATTTTAATTTTTTAAAGTCTTTTTATTTTTTAACGGTCATTTATTTATTTTGGGAAATAAATTCAAAGTAAAAGTCAATTTTTTAAACTTTTGTTTCAAAAAAAAAAAAAAACTTAATATTTATTTTTATACGAAACATATTATTTGACGCTATTAAAGTATGATATAAATATTTACTCTTTCAATGCATATTTGAAAAGTTCTATTTTCACATATTTAGATAATAGACGCAGAGAAGCAAATACTGATGAATAAATAAACAAAAATTATTTCCTAAATTAAATATTTTTCTTGCAATAATATAATCATTAAGATGATTCTATGCCAATGCCAAGAATTATTGCTGAACTAACATTTTTTTCTTCTAATTTCGTTTATTTTTCAAAGACAATTTATTTGTTTCATAAAATAGATTAAAAGGAAATAAGAAATGTATTTTTTATTTTTTATTCGCGTGTAAAAATATTTCTGAGAAAAACGGAGGAAATTTTAACAGTTGAATGGGTATCAAACATAAAAAATTTTAGTTTTGAAATTTTTTTTAGATTTAAGGAAATTTAATCAAAATCAGTGAAGCATTTGTTTAATACCGGAATATATATTTTCAATTAAACACATTTCACAAACCTTTTAATGATGTTGAATTCCATGTAACCATAGAATCATAATTAAACACGCTTTTGAAGTGAAAGACGAAATAACATCTACGATCTTTCAACATAGGTTTCTTTAACAAATGTACAAAAGAGACACAAACAAATCAAAATTTTCAATTATCAGTATTTTCATTATTTGAAAATACATAATATATCAAGAAAACTAAGAAAAAGAAAGCCAATTTGACAGTACCCCTTTTCTCAATTACATATAAAAAATTTTCCTTCCCAGAGTGGTAAAGTTTTGCTTCAGAAAAAAAGGACTATTTTTTAAATTTTGAGTTCCTAATATGATGAACACAAATTTGAAGAGAATCACAGACAAACAATTTTATTTGAATATAAAAATTTGTTCTTTTTTGTTATTTTCTTTTAATTAAAAAAGGTTTGGCTTCGGTAAGCATTTTGATTTCAGTTTATTACAAAAATAAACCTGTAACAATTATGCCTAATATAAAAAATTACAAATAATAATTGATACCATCATATTTTGAAGAAAATATTTATTTCTCTATTCCATATTTGAAAAGTGTGTTTATTACTGTTGTTTAGATAATAACAATAATAAAAAAAATACATGCAAAGGCTGCTTACTAATTCAGAAAAATTCTTTTTTCCAATTTAAAAATATTTTAGGAAATAATTTAAGCATTGAAATGGTTTAATGTTATGTATAAAAATAATGCCTTTTCTTAAATGTTATTTTTCAACGGCGATAATTTTGTTTCATAAAATCGATTTAAAAGGTAATAAGAGAATCTTTCATTCAATTTTAAAATTATTTTCATAATAAATCGTGATCAATTTTGAACATTTACTGCTTAAAAATCATAAATATTTTTAAATGCTGAAAATTTGTCTTATAAATTATTGAAAATTCATCAAAATTAGTGAAATGCTTGTTTCATACAATTATTTTTTAAACGTTAAGAAAACTCAGTAAAACGCTATAATAAATTTCATAACATTTTTTTTTTTTCATAAAAGATAAAATTATGCGGATGATTTACTAAAAAGAACTAATTAACAAACGAGTAAATAAAGATTATGAGAGAGCTGCAATCGTCCAACACGTTTTTCACTATATGATCATTTCGTTACGATGTTTGAACCAATTCACACCAAAGCCATAAAACTTTCAATTATCAACATTTCCATCATTAAGAAATGTTTACAAACAAAGAAAAGCAAGAGAAAGTAGACTACCCAAGAATTTTTGCAAAGGTATAAGTAGGTGATAATTTTATTTAAAGCAGGGGTAAATGTTTGATACCTCAAAATAAAGAAAACTATTGTTTTTATTTTATTTTACTCAAACAATTGACACGACCATTATCAACTAATGATTCATTATCAATTCATTCATGCACTAATAATATCTTTCTCCCTAGCAGAGGCCTAGTATTAAAGCGCGTAGTTAACATGTAAGATTTCAGTTTGAATTTTCTGGCTGGATCCGTTTCAGAAATTGCTTTGGTTGGTTGATGTTTGGATTAATGGAGCTTCCTTGTCCCAAGGGGCAGCCTCTCAAATAAAACAAGGTATAAACAGTTTACTATTACGTAGGTAAATTTCCCAAAGACATTGCTTTCAGAGACGAGAAATGTATTTAAACTTCTCACACTGATTATCAGACTGTCTGAGGTAAATTTTCATAGTTTTTCTCCCATGCGATACGCAATTGAATGCTTTTTATATCTAAAAGTCCTCCTATGTTGTATTGCCTTATTTCATCCTTCATCAGTGGATTGTTCGTGTGTATATAATAGGACATAGCGTAAAAATATTTTTTTCACCGATAATTTCTCTCGCTAATGCGGAATATTTGTGGAATGGCTTCGATTTGTTTAGATTACAAAAAGGCTGGAACGTTTTTATTAGGTTCTCATTTACCGTATAAATATTTTAATAGGTCAAGCAAACACTATATTTTACAAACATCAAAAACTATATTTTTATAACAACTTATAAAGTTTCAAGATATTTTTTTTTTTTGCTATTTCATTTATACGTCCCTATCCATCTTACAAAATAGGTTTGACTGTTATATCTGGATACATATTGCTCTGGAATACAAAATGGAACACCTGGAAATCTTTTAGGATAAAATCATTGAGAACCTCCGGACTAAATAATAAGTTTTAGGGATCTGCTATGATCTAACACATGCTTCCACAAAGATTACTCTGTCATCAGTCTGACTTTCGGCAAACATACGCTCTGAAATTGCTGTTTATCTGCATTTACCGCTATTGCAAACGGCTTTACAAAATAATGTAACAAGAAAAAAAAAAAAAGAAGACAAAGCATGAAAAAGTAAATCAAAAAACAAATTCGTCAAATTATATGTCTAAAAGGAAGTTTCCTTAAAGAGTGGTAAAGGTTTGATTCATCAAAATGAAAAAGGTTATTTTTCTTTAAATTTTTTTTTTGGCATGCGATTAGTATAAATGAGTTAAACAATAAAATAAAGGGGGGACGGCAAAATTTAAGTTAAAAAATTGTAGAATTATTTATATTTTTTTTCCATTTTATTATTGAAGGTTTGGTTTCGATAAACTATTATTTTTTATATTTTTACTTAAAAAATATGTAGCGTTTATTTTCATGCGAAAAATAATAACTGAAATGGTTCTACATTAAAATATTTTTCTATATTGTATTAATTATTTTAATTTTTTTTAAAAAGCCTTTTATTTTTTTAATGGTCATTTGTTTATTCTGGGAAATAGATTCAAAGTAAAGAGTCATTTTTTTTAAACTTTTGTTTCGAACAAAAAAAAATTATTAACATTTATTTTTATACAAAACATATTAATTGACGCTATTAAAGTATGAAATAAATATTTACTCTTTCAATGCATATTTGAAAAGTTCTATTTTCACAGATTTAGATAATAGACACAGAAAAGCAAATACTGATGAATAAATAAACAAAAGTTCTTTCCTAAATTAAATATTTTCCCTGAAATAATTTAAGCATTAAGATGATTATATGCTAATGCCCAGAATTATTGCTGAATTAACATTTTTTTTTTCTAATTCATTTATTTTTCAAACACAATTGATTTGTTTCATAAAATAGTAGATTAAAAGGAAATAAGACATTTATTTTTCATTTTTTATTCGTATGTAAATTATTTCTTGGAAAAAACGCAGGAAATTTTAACAGTTGAACGGATGTCAAACATAAATTAAATTTTAGTTTTGAAATTTTTTTTTTTTATATTTAAGGAAAATTCATCAAAATCAGTGAAATATAAGTTTCATACAGGAATATATATTTTCAATAAAACACATTTCACAAACCTTTTAATTATGTTTAATTCCATGTAACCATACAATCATAATTAAACACGCCTTTGAAGCGATACGACGAAATAACATCTACGATCTTTCAACATAGATTTCTTCAACAAATGTACGAAAGAAACACAAACAAATCAAAATCTTCAATTAACAGTATTTTCATTAGTTGAAAATATATAAATTTGGTTTCCTTATCTGATGAGCACAAATTTGGAATGAATACCAGACAAACAAGTAAACAAAATAATTTTATTTGAATATAAAAATTCGTTCTTTTTGTTCTTTGCTTTTCTATTAAAAAAGGTTTGGCTTCGATAAGCATTTTGATTTTAGTTTATTACAAAAATAAAATATAACATTTATGCCTAATACAAAAAATTACAAATAATAATTGATCAATCATATTTTGAAGAAAATTTCTATTTCTGTACTCCATATTTGAAAAGTGTGTTTATTACAGTTGTTTAGATAATAAAAAAAAAACCGGAGCAAAGGCTGTTTACTAAATCAGAAAAATCCTTTTGCGATGTAAAATTTTTCAGGAAACAATTTAAGCATTGAAATGGTTTAATATTAGGTATAAAAATAACGCTTTCTTAAATGTTATTTTTAATGGCGATAAATTTGTTTCATGAAATAGATTTAAAGGAGATAAGAAAAGGTTTCGTTCAATTTTAAAAATATTTTCATGATAAATCGTGATCAATTTTGAACTTTTACTGCTTCAAAATCATAAACGTTTTTAAATGCTGAAAATATGTCTGATAAATTATTGAAAATTTATCAAAATTAGTGAAACGCTTGTTTCATACAATTTTTTTTAAACGTGATAAAGCAGTGTAAAACGCTATACCAAATATCATAAAATTTTCTATTCGTTAAAATGTTTGAACCAATTCACACCAAAGCCCTAAAACTTTCAATCGTCAACATTTCTAGCTTTAAGAAATGTTTACAAACAAAGAAAAGCAAGAGAAAGTAGACCACCCAAGAATTTTCGCAAAATTATAAGTAAGTGATAAATTCATTTAAAGCAGTGGTAAATGTTTGATACCGCAAAATAAAGAAAATATTTTTTTATTTTATTTTACTCAAACGATTAACACGACCATTATCAGCTAATGATACATTAACAATTCGTTTATGGGCTAATGATATCCTTTTCCCTAACACAGGCCTAGTATTAATGCGCGCAGTTAACATGTAAGATTTCAGTTTGAATTTTCTGGCTGGATCCATTTCAGACATTGCTTTGGTTGGTTGATATTTGATCCCTGAGCTTCCTTAGCCCCAAGGGGCTGTCTCTCATCAAAAACAAGGTATAAACAGTTTACTATTACGTAGGTAAATTGCCCAAAGACATTGCTTTTCGAGAGACGAGAAATGTATTTGAACTTCTCACACTGATTATCAGACTGCCTGATGAAATTTTTCATAGTTTTTCTCCCATGCGATAAGCAATTGAATGCTTTTTATCTGTAAAAGTCCTCCTATAATGTAATTCCTGATTTCATCCTTCATCAGTGAATTGAGTGTATATTGTATAATAGGGCCCAGCGTAAAATTTGTTTCCGGTAATTTCTCTCGCTTTGGAGGCATATTTGTGGAATGGATTCAGAAATGGCTGGGACTTTTTATGAGGTTTCTATTTACCATATAAATATTTTAATATGTTGCAAACAATACATATTATAACGACTTATGAAGTTTCAAAATATTTTTTCTGCTATTTCATTTATACGGTCCCTATCCACCTTACAAAATGGGTTTGATAGTGATATATATGGATACATATTTCTCTGAATACCAAATGGACCACCTGGAATTCTTTTAGGGTGATAAGTAATAAGTTTTATAATCTGCGGACTAAATAATAAGTTTTAGGATCTGCGATCATCTACCGCATGCTACCACAAAGATTACTCTTTCATCAGTCTGAACTTGGGCAAACATACGCTCTGAAATTGCTGTTTATCTGCACTAAAAGCTATTGCAAATGGCTTCACAAAATAATGTAACAAGAAAAAAAAAAGAAGACAAAGGATGAAAAAGTAAATAAAAACAAATTCTTAAAATTATATGTATAAAAGAAAGTTTCCTTAAAGAGAGGTAAATGTTTGATTCATCAAAATGAAAAAAAGGTTATTTTTTTTTTTTTTTTTTTAAATTTTATTTTTGACATGTGATTAGTATAAATTAGGTGAAACAAAAATAAAAATGGGGGGGAAAAAATATTTAAGTTAAAAAATTGTATAATTATTTTTTTTTTCCATTTTATTATTGAAGGTTTGGTTAACAAAACCTATTGTTTTTAATTTTTTACTTAAAAAAATATGTAGCATTTATTTTCATGCGAAAAATAATAACTGAGAAGTTTCTACATTAAAGGTATTTTTCTATATTATATTAATTATTTAAATTTTTTAAAAGTCTTTTCATTTTTTAATGGGCAGTCGTTTACTGTAGGAAATAGATTCAAAGCAAAGACAATGTCTTAAACTTTTGTTTCATACAAAAAAATAATAATAATAATAATATTTATTTTTATGTTAAACTTATTAATTGACACTATTAAAGTTTGAAATAAATATTTACTCTTCCAATACATATTTGAAAAGTTCTGTTTTCACAGATATAGATAATAGACGCAGAGAAGCAAATACAGATGACTAAATAAACAAAAATTATTTCCTAAATGAAATATTTTTCTTGAAATAATTTAAGCACTATGCTAATGACCGGAATTATTGCTGAATTGATATTTTTTTCTAATTCATTTATTTTTCAAAGACAATTTATTTGTTTCATAAAATAGATTAAAAGGAAATAAGGCATTTATTTTTTATTTTCTATTCGCATGTAAAAATATTTCTGAGAAAAATCGGAAGAAATTTTAACAGTTGAATGGGTGTCAAACATAAAAAAAAAATTTTAGTTTTGAAATTTTTTTTTTTATATTTAAGGAAAATTCATTAAAATCAGTGAAATATTTGTTTCATACAGGAATATACATTTTCAATAAAACACATTTCACAAATTTTTACAACAAATTTTTTTAATTATGTTTAATTCCATGTAACCATACAATCATAATTAAACAAGCTTTTGAAGCGATAAGACGAAATAACATCTACGATCTTTCAACATAGGTTTCTTCAACAAATGTACGAAAGAGGCACAAACAAATCAAAATCTTCAAATTAACAGTATTTTTCATTATTTGAAAATACATAACATAACAAGAAAACCAAAAAAAGAGAAGCCAAATCAGCAGAACCCCGTTTCTCAATTATATATAAAAATGTTTTTTCCTTTCCAGAGTGGTAAAGTTTTTGCTTCAGGAAAAAAGGACTATTTTTGAAAATTAGATTTCCTCATGTTATGAGCACAAATTTGAACGAATCACAGACAAACAAGTAAACAAAAACAATTTTATTTGAATATAATATTTGTTTGAATATATTGTTCTTTTTGTTCTTTCTTTTTATTAAAAAAGACTGGCTTCGATAAGCATTTTGATATTAGTTTATTACAAAAAAATAAACCTATAACAATTATGCGTAATACAAATAATTACAAATAATAATTGATATCATCATATTTTGAAGAAAAAATTTATTTCTGTATTACATAATTGAAGAGTGTGCTTATTACAGTTTTTTAGATATTAAAAAAAACAAGCAAAGGCTGCTTAATAATTCAGAAAAATTCTTTTCCAATTTAAAATATCTTTCAGTTAATAATTTAAGCATTGAAATGGTTTAATACTATGTATAAAAATAATGCTTTTCTTAAACGTTATTTTTCAATGGCGATAAATTTGTTTCATGAAATAGATGTAAAGAAAATAAGAGAAGCTTTAATTCAATTTTAAAATTATTTTCATGATAAATCACGATCAATTTTTAACATTTACTGCTTCAAAATCATAAATGTTTTTAAATGCTGAAAATTTGTCTGATAAATTATTGAAAATTCATCAAAATTAGTGAAATGCTGGCTTCATATAATTATTTTTAAACGTGAAGAAAACACTGTAAAACACTATAACAAATTTCATAAAATTTTCTTTTCATAAAAAAAATAATGCGGATTAATTACTAAAAAGAATTATTTAACAAACGACTAAATAAAAATTACGAGAAACTGCAACCGTCCAACACGTTTTTCACTATAAAATCATTTCGTTACGATGTTCGAACCAATTCACACCAAAGTCCTAAAACTTTCAATTATCAACATTTTAGCATTAAGAAATGTTTACAAACAAAGAAAAGCAAGAGAAAAGAAGACTACCCAAGAATTTTCGCAAAATTATAAGTAAGTGATAATTTCATTTAAAGCAGTGGTAATGTTTGATACCGCAAAATAAAGAAAAATATATTTTTATTTTATTTTACTCAAACGATTAACACGACCACTATCAGCTAATGATACCTTAACAATTCGTTTATACGCTAATGATATCCTTTTCCCTAACTAAGACGTAGTGTTAATGCTTGCAGTTAACATGCGAGATTTCAGTTTGAATTCTCTGGCTAGGTCCGTTTCAGACATTGCTTTTGGATGGTTGATGTTTGGATTCCTGGAGCGTCCAATCCCCGAGGGGCATCCTCTCAGATAGAACAAGGTATAAACAGTTTACTATTACGTAGGTAAACTTCCCTAAGGCATTGCTTTCGGAGACGAAAATGTATTTAAACTTCTCACACTGATTATCAGACTGTCTCAGGAAAGTTTTCATAGTTTTTCTCCCATGTGATACGCAATTGAATGCTTTTTATCTCTAAAGTGTCCTCCTATGATGTATTGCCTTATTTCATCCTTCATCAGTGAATTGTTCGTGTATATATAATAGGGCATAGAGTAAATTTTTTCCGATAATTTCTCTCGCTAATGCGGAATATTTGTGGAATGGCTTCGAAATGGCTGGAACGTTTTTATTAGGTTCTCATTTACCGTATAAATATTTTAATAGGTTGCAAACACTATATTTTATAACAACTTATAAAGTTTCAAGATATTTTTTTTTTTTTTTTTTTGCTATTTCATATATACGGTCCATATCACCTTACAAATTAGGTTTGACTGTTATATCTGGATACATATTTGTCTAGAATACCAAATGGACCATCTGGAATTCTTTTTGGCTGAAAACATTGCGAACCTCGGCCTAAATAATAAGTTTTAGGGATCTGCGATCATCCAACACATGCTTCCACAAAAAGATTACTCTTTCATCAGTCTGACCTTCGGCAAACATACGCTCTGAAATTGCTGTTTATCTGCATTTACCGATATTGTAAACGGCTTCACAAAGTAATGTAAAAAAAAAAAACAAGAAGGCAAAGGTGAAATACTAATTGAAAACAAATTCATCAAATTATATGTATAGTATTAAATTATATATATGTATTGTAGGTCCGTTTCAGACATTGCTTTTTGGATGGTGGATGTTTGGATTCCTGGAGCGTCCTAGCCGCGAGGGGCATCCTCTCTCAGATAGAACAAGGTATAAACAGTTGACTATTCGGTAAATTGCCCAAAGACATTGCTTTCGGAAACAAAAAGTGTATTTAAACTTCTCACACTGTTTGTCAGCCGTCTGATGAAAGTTGACATAGTTTATCTCCCATGCGATACGCAATTGAACGCTCTTTATCTCTAAGTTCTCCCATGATGTATGCCTTCTTTCATCCTTCATCAGTCCATTGTTCAGTATTTATAACTGGGCAAAGCATTTTTTCCCGATATTCTTCTCTCACTAGTGCGGAATATTTGTGGAATGGCTTCAGAAATGGATGGGACTTTTTATGGGGTTCTTTTTAACCACATAATAATTTTTATATGCAAACAATATATTTTTATAACTTATGAAGTTTCAAGATATTTCTTTATGCGATTTCATTCACACGGTCTATATCCTCCTTACAAAAATAGGTTTATCTGTATACCTGGGTACATATTTCTCTGGAATACCAAATGGCCCACGTGGAAATCTTTTTAGAGCGCAATCTTTGAGAATCTCTGGACTAATTTATAACTTTTAGGGCTCTACAATCATCTAACACATGTCTCCACAAAGAATACTTTTTCATTTTTTATCCGACCTTGAGCAAACATGTCTTTTGAAACTGTTGTTCATCTGCATATGCCGCTAATGCAAACGGCTTTATAAAATAAGGTAACAAAAGAACAATGAAAAAAACAAAAAGAAAGCCACTTCGTCAAATTATATATATATATAAAAGTAAATTTCTTAAAAATTTTAAAAAGTTTGATTCAGCATAAGGAAAAGGTTATTTTCGCCATGTGATTAGTATAAATTTGGAGAAACACACAAAAAAACGGGAAGGGAAAAACGACAATATTTAAGTTAAAAATGTAAATTTATTTATTTTTTTCCATTTTAGTATTGAAGGTTCCGTTTCAATAACCTGTTATTTTTAATTTTTTTTACTAAAAAAAAATCATGCAACATTTATTTTCATGCGAAAAATTATAGCTGAAATGGTTCTACATCAAAGAAATTTATTTTTCTACTGAATAATATTTATTTTTATGTTTTAAAGTCCTTTTCTGTTATATATATTCTTGAAAAGATAATTTTTTTGTTCTATTAAATAGATTCAAAAGCAAAAGACATTTTTTTAATTTTTTTTTTTTTTTTTTTATTTCTTAAAAAAAAATAATAATAACAATTATTTTGATGCTAAAAATATTAAGTGAGCATTTATTAAAGTTTTGAAATAAATATTTATTCTTCCAATACATATTTGAAAATTTCTTCTATTTTCCTAGATTTCGATTATAGACATAAGAAGCAAATATTACTGAATAAATTAACAACAATTTTTCTTAAGTTAAATATTTTTTCTTGAAATAATTTAGGCATTGAGAAGACTCTACACTAACGCCCAAGAATTATTGCTGAATTAATATATTTTTCTAATTCATTTATTTTTCAAAGCCAATTTTTTTTTTCATAAAATAGATTCAAAGGAAAAAAATCAATTTTTATTGGCATGTAATATTATTGCTGAGAAAAAGGGGATGAAATTTTTAAAAAATTGTATGGCTGTCAGACACAAAAGATTTTAAATGGTTGAAAATTTGTCTAATCGGTTTTTGAAAACTCTTTAAAATCAGTAAATTACTTGTCTCGTACAGCAATTTATATTTTCAAAAGATTTCCGAAAGTGCTAAAGCACATTTCAGAAACTTTTAATCATGTTTAATTCCATGTAACCGTAGAATCGTTATAATACAGAATTAAACACATTGTTTAATGGAAAGACGAAATAACAACTACGATCTTCCAACATGTGTTTCTGCACCTCGTGCACCAACGACATAAAACATAACAAAATCTTCAATTACCTGTATTTCCATCAGTAGAAAATACTATGCACAATAAAAGAAATTCAGACAAGTTTAATTCAATTTTAAAAATTATTTACATGATAAATCGCGATCAAATTTGACAATTGATTGCATCAAACTCATAAATATTTTTAAATGCTAAAATTTGTCTGATAAATTATTGAATATTATTTGATAAATTATTGAAAATTCTTTCAAAATCACGGAAATTTTTGTTTCAACAAACAATTCTTTTAACAGTGAAGAAAACATTGTAAACATTGTGCTATTAAAAATTTCAGAAAATTTTTCTCTTTGTGAATGATGACATCACGGACATGAATTACTAAAAAGAGCTATCCAAAAAGCGATTAAATAATAACTCGTGAGCTAGCTACAATCGTTGAAGATGCGCATCTACAAACTTATTTCGTTAAACTGTTTTTTTGAATCAGTACACTAAAGCCTTAATTCTTTCAATTATCAACATTTCTAGTATTAAAAAACGTTCACAAACTATGAAAAGCAAGAAAAAGTAGACTGGCCAAGTTTTTTTTCGGCCCCTATAAATAGGTGGATAATTTTATTGAAAGGTATTCGAAGGCTTATTCCGAGTATCTCAAAATAAAGAAAAAATATTTTTGCTTTATTTTCTCAAACGATTAACACGATCATTATCAGCTAATGATACCCTAACAATTCATTTATCCGCTAATGATATCCTTTCCGAACAGGGTCTAGTGTTAATGCGGCAGTTAATATGTAAGATTTGTTTGTATGCTGTGGCTGGGTCCTGTTTCATACATTTTTTGGTTGGTTGGTGTTTGGATTCAAGAGCTTCCTAGGCCCCAGGCACATCTTTCAGATAGAACATGGTATAAACAGTTGATTGATTAGGTCAATTGCCATTAAAAGATGTTGCTTTTGAAAGGAGAAATGTATTTAAACTTCTCACACTGATTGATCAGACGTCTGATGAAAGTTCACCTAGTTTTTCTGTCCCATGCGTTACCTCAAATGATGACTTTTTATCCCTAAATGTCTTCTTATGATGCAATGGCTTCTTTCCTCCTTTATCGGTACGTTATTTGTGTATATATTTTAGGGCAGAGCTTAAATTTTTTCTGATGATCATCTCCAGCTAGGGCGGACTATTTGTGGAATGGCTTCAGAAATGGCTGGGACTTTTTATGAGGTTCTCTATTCACCGCATAAATATTTTTAATATGTTGCAAACGATACATATTATAACAACTTAAGAATGTTCAAGATATTTCATTTATACTGACATGTCCTGCTTAAAAATAGGTTTCACCATATCTGGATACATATTTTTGAGGAACACAAATAGTCCTACCTGAAATCTTTAGGGAGCAATCTTTGAGAACCGTTTGACTAAATAATAACTTTTAGGACTCTACTATCATATAACACGTTTCACAAAGAATACTTTTTCATCAGTCTGGACTAGGGCAAACATATGTCCCGGGATATTGTAGCTCACCTGAATTTACCGCTATCAAAAACGGTTTTAAAAATTAGGTAACAGGAAAAGAAAAAGAACACAATGGATAAAAAAAGCAAAAAAAAACAAATTCGTCAAATTAAATAAAAAAAATATAGTTCCTTAAAAAGAGTGATAAAATTTGATTCAGCAAAATGAAAAAAAAAAAAAGATTTATTTTTTTTAATTTTAGTTTCGTCATGTGCATTAGTATAAATTTGAGAAACAAACAAATAAACAGGAAAAACGACAGTATTTAAGTTAAAAAATCCATACTTATTTATTTTTCCATTTATTATTGAAGGTTTGTTTTCGATAACCTATTATTCTTATTTTATTATTTCCCTTAAAAAACATAGCGATTATTTTCATGCGAAAATTAATAACTGAAAAGTATTTTTCTTATTGTATATTATTGATTTTTATGTTTTAAATTCCATTTTAAAAGGTCATTTGTTTGTTATAGAAAATAGATTCAAAGCAAAGAGATCTTTTTTAAAACTTTTTTTTCCTTAAAAAAATTAATAATAATTATTTTTATGTTAAAAATATTAATTGGCACTACAAAAGATGAAATAAATATTTACACTTCTAGTACATATTTTTTTGAAAAGTTCTTCTAATTCCCTCAGATTTAGATAATAGAAGAGATAAACAAACACTGTTGAATAAATCAACAAAATTCTTCCTTAAATTAAATATTTTTCTTGAAATAATTTTTTAAGCATTGAGATGTTTCTACACTAATGCCCAGAATTATTGCTAAATTAACACTTTTTCTAATTGATTGATTTTTCAAAAGCAAATTGCATTTGCTCCGTGCAAAATACATTCAAAGCGAAATGCAAGAAAAATGCTCTATTGACATGTATAAAACAGTTTCCTGGGAAAAAGCGAAATGAAATGTTAACAATTGAATGTTTGTCATATCAGATACATTTAAATTGCTTGAAGTATTTTAAACTGCATATATTGAAAACTCATCAACAAAATCAGTGAAATACTTGTCTCATACAGCAATTTATATTAACTTCACCATCACATTTCAGTAGCTTTCTTAATCGAAGTGCCTTCCATACCGTCGACCGTAGAATCTTGGCCATTATGTAGACTAAAACATACGCTAAGCAAATTTAAAGAAGAAAAACCAACTACGATCTTTTTTCAACAACTGTGTACCAACGATACACAGCCATAATAAAATTTTTTTTTAATTATCTGTATTTTCATCATTAGAAAATACGATGCACAAACGAACCAACAAGAATAACACAGCCAGCTTACCCAGCCCCATTGCTCCGTTATGTATAAAAGAATGATTCCCAACAGAGTGGTAAAGTGGTGGTAAACCTTTTGATTCAGAAAAAAAAAAGACAAATTTTCCTTAATGCAATGAGCACAAATTTGAAGTCAATGCCCAAAAAATAGAACAATTATATTTAAATATAAAAATTTTGTTATTTTCATTTCTATTAAACACACGCTTCGATAAACATTTGTTTTTGTTTTTTTACAACAAAACCTATAATATTTTTTTTTGTCGACAAATAATAATTGATAACTAGGATTTTAAAGCAAATATTTGCTTCTCCACTGCATATATGAAAAGTGGGTTTATTACAGAGTTTTAGATAAAAAACAACAACAAAAAATACCAAATCCATATATTTTTCTGCAACTCGCGCACCAACGACACTCAAACATAACTAGAAATTTTCACTACCTGTATTTTTTTTTGCAACAAAAAAACAGAAGCATATACTGCTAACTAATTCAGAAAAATTCAATTGGGTAATTCAGGAAATAATTTAAGCATTGAATTGGTTCTAAGTTAATATACAAAAATAATGCTTTTCTCTAACATCTTTTAGTGGCGATAAATTTGCTCGAACGAGTACGAAAGTACGAAAAATTTTATTAAATTTTAAAATTATTTTTATGATAAATCTCGATCAATTTTGAAAATTGAATGCGTCAAACTGATAAATATTTTAAATGCTGAAAATTTGTCTGATAAATTATTGAAATTCATCAAAATCAAGGACATGTTTGTTTCCTACAGTTACTTTAATTTTGAAGAAAACACTGTAAAACCATTACAAACTTCAGAAAATTTTTCTGTTTGTGTATGATGACGTACGTACATGAATAATAAAATAAAAATATTCAACGAACGACTAAGAAATAACTCATGAGCTAGCTACAATCGCGCAATATGTGCATCTACAAGATCATTTCGTTAAATGGTTTAGACCAGTTCACCCCAATATTCTAAAACATTTAATAACCAATATTTCTAGAATTAAGAAATACTCACAAACTATAGAAAAGCACGAAAAAGTAGTCTTCCAAAGTTTTTTCAGCTGTTATAAATAGGTGATAATTTTACTGTAAGTAGTTTTTTAATGTTTGATACCTCAAAAAAAAAAAGAAACAAAATTATTGTTTTATTTTCCTCAAATGATTAACACGATCATTATCAACTAATGATGCCTAACATTTCATTTATGCGCTAATGATATCCTTTTCCCCAACAGAGGCCTAGTGTTAATGAGAGCAGTTAACATGCAAGATTTCAGTTTGTATCTTCTGGCTGGGTCCGTTTCAAACATTGGTCCATTGGTGTTTGATTCCTGAGCTTCCTAGTCCCGAAGGACATCCTCTTAGATAGAACAAGATATAAACAGTTGACATTGCTTTGGAAACGAGAAATGAATTTAAACTTCTCACACTGATTGTCAGACTCTCTGGATGAAAGTTTTCCTAGTTTTTCACCCATGCGATACGAAAATGATGACTTTTACCCTCTAAAAGTCCTTCATGATGAGTTGTTCATGTATATATAATAAGGGCAGAGGGTAAAAATATTTTTCGATAATCTTTTCTCGCTAGGGGCGGAATATTTATGGAATGGCTTCATAAATGGCTGGGACTTTTGATGAGGTTCCTATTTACCGCATAAGTATTTTAATATGTTGCAAACAATATATTTTATAATAACTTATGAAGTTCTAAGTTATTTCATTTGTATAGTCCCTATCCCCTTTACAAAAATAGGTTTGACTATATATATGGACTGAATAAATACCTTTTTTTTCAGGGTTCTATGTTCATCTAACAAAGGGGGCTCCAAACTACGGCCCGCGGGCCAGATCCATCCCGCGACAGCGTATAGCTTATTGTTGCTGTAATAAGTTGAATAAAAGAACAGAATATGATAACTCGGTTTTATTGACTTTCTAGGTAAAGCTTAATGACAAGCATAATACGCAGAAAATTTAATTTAAGCAGAACAACTAAAAATAATTGAAATGAATCCCACTAACATTATTAGTGAAAAGCTCGGTTTCTCAGTTATTTAGATAATAGTATCGCAGAGTATGTATATCGATGTTTGAATGTGTATATCCTGAATCGAACCTATGATTTTTATCTTGAAAATCTCTCAGGAACGGAAAAAGCTAAATTAACGTGAATGAAACCGCATTGATTATTCTAAAAAAATACAGAATTATTTATGTAATTGTGATTTTTTTTTTCACTAACAATTCATTTATTTTTCAAGCGGATGCTCGCTCAGATTTGTTTCGGCGACAATAGAAATTATAGATAATAGCAGAAAAATTAAACGGTTTTGGCCCTTTTTACTTACTGAGTAAAAGTACGGCCCTAAGGCTAGAAAAACGGAGGAAATTGATCTAACATATGTTTCCGCAAAGAATACTCGTTAACCTGTCTGACTTTTGGGCTAACATGTTGTCTGAAACTGTTGTTCATCTGCCGCTATTGCAAAATGGCTTTACAAAAAAAATGTAACAAGATAAAAAAAAACAGCAATGGATAAAAAACAATTCATCAAATGATATATATAAAAGGAATATTCTTTAAAGAGTGGTAAGGTTTGATTCATCAAAATAAAAATAAAAAACATTTTTATTCTAATTTTTATTTTTCGCCATTTTTAGTATAAATTATGTGAAAGAAAAATGAACAAGTAACGGGGATCTTTTTAAACTAATTAAGTTAAAAATTGTATACGTATTTTCCATTTTATAAATGAAGGCTTGTTTTCTGTAACCTATTTTTGTAGCGTTTCTATTCATGTAGAAAATAATAACTGAAATGGTTCTACATTAAATATTTTCTATATTGTATTATTCATTTTTATTTTTAAACTCTTTTGATTTTTCAACGGTCAAATATTTATTTTAGGAAATATATACAAAGCAAAAAGCTTTTTTTTTTTAAACATTTGTATCATACAAAAAAAAAAAAAATTTTATTTTTATGCTAAACTTATTAATTGACACTATTACAAGTTTGAAATAAATATTTGCGATTCCAATACATATTTGAAAAGTTCTGTTTTTCAGATTTAGATAATAGATGCAGAGAAGCACATACTGATGAATAAATCAACAAAATTCCTTCTTAAATTAAATATGAAGAACTTTTAAGCATTGATTATTCTACAAATGCCCAGAATTATTGCTGAATTGATATTTTTTTCCAATTCATTTATTTTTCTAAGGCATCTATTTGTTTCTTACAATAGATTAAAGGAAATAAGATATTTATTCTATTTTTTTTACTTGCATGTAAAAATATTTCTGAGAAAAAAACGGAGGAAATTTTAACAATTGAATGGGTATCAAACACAAAAAAATTTTAATTTTTTTTTAAACCATTTATTGAAATTTAAAAAAATCATAAAAATCAGTGAAATATTTATTTCATACAGCAATATATATTTTCAATAAAATATTTAAAAGTGCTAAAAAATGTCAGAAACTTTTTAATCATGTTTAATTTTGAAATAACAATAGAATCTTTATTATATAGTAGAGTTGAACACATTATTTAAACGAAAGACGAAATACAATCACAATCTTTCAACATATGTTTCTGCAAAATTCATCCTCGCAATGACGCACAAATATAAAGAAATACTTCAATTGCATGTATTTTCACCAAGAAAATACAGTCAGCCAGTCAAATCATGTTTAATTCCATGTATCCATAGAATCATTATTAAATAGAATTAAAACGAAAGATGAAATAGACAATTTATACAAATATATAATGAAATCTACATTGAGCTGCAGTTTCATTTATAAAACCCAAGAAAAAAAGTAGAAAAAGAAACCCACACCTATAGCGCCTTTTTTCTCCACTATATATAAAAAAGAATGTTTCCTTACAAGAGTGGTTAAGTTATGATTCAACAAAAAAAAAAAAAAAAAAAAAAACAATTTTTCTGTTTTATTAATAACATGCGATGAACAAAAATTTGGTGCGAATCAGAGACAAATAAAAACAATTATAGTTTTAAAAGTAAAAAAAAAATTTTCTTTTTATTAAATAAGTTTGAATTCGATTTTTTTTTTTTAATTTTACAAACCTCCTCCTTGTAACATTTATTTTTTATGCCGACCAATAATAATTAATAACATCATATTTTAAAGCAGATATGTTACTTCTCCTTTGCATGTTTGAAAAGTGTGTTTATTACGAAGAGTTTAGATAATAATAATAATTTACGATAAAGCGGATGACATTTTAACAATTGAATGGGTGTCAAAATTTTAAATTTTCTAACCATTTATTTAAAACAATCCAATTCAGTGAAATATTTGTTTGATACATGATTAATATTTTCAATAAATTATTCAAAATTGCCAAGACATATTCCAGAATCTTTTATCATGTTTAATTCCATGTAACTGAATTAGTTAGTTGAATAAAAACACTTTTTTATGCAAAGACGAAATAACAGCTTCGGTTTTCCAACATAGGTTTATGCAACTCTTGTACCACGACACAAATATAACGAAACCTATAAATAGATGTAGTTTCATTATAACAAATACATTAAAAATCAAAAGTCAAAAGAGAAAAGAAATCCATACCTCAGAGTTCTTTTTCTCCATTATATATAAAAAAAGAATGTTTCCTTACAAGAGTGAAAAATTTATGATTCAGCTGGTGGTGGGGCTATTTAATTGTATTTTCCTAATGCGATGAGCGCAAATTTGAGGCAAATCAGAGACAAACAAATAAAAACATTATATTTGAATGTAAAAAATTTTGTTATTTCCCTTTTATTGAAAACGGCTTGGCTTCGCTATACATTTTAAACATTTTTTAAATTGAAACTTTTCGACCATTTATTGAAAATCATTAAATCAGTGACATATATTTCTATACAGCAATATATATTTTCAATAAAATATTTAAAAAAAGTAAAAAAATTTCAGAAAACTTTAATCATGTTTAATTTGAAATAACCGTAGAATCTTTTATTATAGTCTCCGATTATTTTTTAAGACTATCACGATCTTTCAAAATATGCTAATATTGCGACCGATTCGGCTGCAATTTGGTACATAAGTGCGTCGGGTGAATACATTGCGATCGGCTATCAGCATTTTTGCGTGCGACCTCAATTTGTCGCGTTATGGCCAGATTCAGGTGCGAATTTGGCCGAAAACTGCATTTGGCCGTAACACAAAAAGTTGCATAGGAATAATTTTTTTGTCGCTTCCAGAGGATGTAATACAACGCCACGAATCTATAGGCACCAACCGCGTGTCTGTGAGAAATTATTTGTAGAAGTTATGGGCATGCGTTCGCCTAGTCCGGATCGCGCATTTCCCCACATACCCCTTGCCCATATGGGGAGAAATTAACGTGCTAGGGCCACAATGTGGATGTCGTTCAATAGCGTTTCACGCCCGTAAGTGACCCCCTTAAAAGAATTGCCCTAGCAAATTTATTTCGGTAGATATTCGCAAGTATGCGTTTAAGTCACAAATCCACGCTCTGGGAGCTCCGAGCTGTTTTAAGCGTGTTTTAGCGTTTTTGAGAGTAAATTGCGACCGATTCGGCTGCAATTTGGTACATAAGTGCGTCGGATGAATACATTGCGATCGGCTATCAGCATTTTTGCGTGCGACCTCAATTTGTCGCGTTATGGCCAGATTCAGGTGCGAATTTGGCCGAAAACTGCATTTGGCCGTAACACAAAAAGTTGCATAGGAATAATTTTTTTGTCGCTTCCAGAGGATGTAATACAACGCCACGAATCTATAGGCACCAACCGCGTGTCTGTGAGAAATTATTTGTAGAAGTTATGGGCATGCGTTCGCCTAGTCCGGATCGCGCATTTCCCCACATACCCCTTGCCCATATGGGGAGAAATTAACGTGCTAGGGCCACAATGTGGATGTCGTTCAATAGCGTTTCACGCCCGTAAGTGACCCCCTTAAAAGAATTGCCCTAGCAAATTTATTTCGGTAGATATTCGCAAGTATGCGTTTAAGTCACAAATCCACGCTCTGGGAGCTCTCCGAGCTGTTTTAAGCGTGTTTTAGCGTTTTTGAGAGTAAATTGCGACCGATTCGGCTGCAATTTGGTACATAAGTGCGTCGGATGAATACATTGCGATCGGCTATCTGCATTTTTGCGTGCGACCTCAATTTGTCGCGTTATGGCCAGATTCAGGTGCGAATTTGGCCAAACTGCATTTGGCCGTAACACAAAAAGTTGCATAGGAATAATTTTTTTGTCGGTTCCAGGGATGTAATACAACGCCACGAATCTATAGGCACCAACCGCGTGTCTGTGAGAAATTATTTGTAGAAGTTATGGGCATGCGTTCGCCTAGTCCGGATCGCGCATTTCCCCACATACCCCTTGCCCATATGGGGAGAAATTAACGTGCTAGGGCCACAATGTGGATGTCGTTCAATAGCGTTTCACGCCCGTAAGTGACCCCCTTAAAAGAATTGCCCTAGCAAATTTATTTCGGTAGATATTCGCAAGTATGCGTTTAAGTCACAAATCCACGCTCTGGGAGCTCTCCGAGCTGTTTTAAGCGTGTTTTAGCGTTTTTGAGAGTAAATTGCGACCGATTCGGCTGCAATTTGGTACATAAGTGCGTCGGATGAATACATTGCGATCGGCTATCTGCATTTTTGCGTGCGACCTCAATTTGTCGCGTTATGGCCAGATTCAGGTGCGAATTTGGCCAAAAACTGCATTTGGCCGTAACACAAAAAGTTGCATAGGAATAATTTTTTGTCGGTTCCAGGGGATGTAATACAACGCCACGAATCTATAGGCACCAACCGCGTGTCTGTGAGAAATTATTTGTAGAAGTTATGGGCATGCGTTCGCCTAGTCCGATCGCGCATTTCCCCACATACCCCTTGCCCATATGGGGAGAAATTAACGTGCTAGGGCCACAATGTGGATGTCGTTCAATAGCGTTTCACGCCCGTAAGTGACCCCCTTAAAAGAATTGCCCTAGCAAATTTATTTCGGTAGATATTCGCAAGTATGCGTTTAAGTCACAAATCCACGCTCTGGGAGCTCTCCGAGCTGTTTTAAGCGTGTTTTAGCGTTTTTGAGAGTAAATTGCGACCGATTCGGCTGCAATTTGGTACATAAGTGCGTCGGATGAATACATTGCGATCGGCTATCTGCATTTTTGCGTGCGACCTCAATTTGTCGCGTTATGGCCAGATTCAGGTGCGAATTTGGCCAAAAACTGCATTTGGCCGTAACACAAAAAGTTGCATAGGAATAATTTTTTTGTCGGTTCCAGGGGATGTAATACAACGCCACGAATCTATAGGCACCAACCGCGTGTCTGTGAGAAATTATTTGTAGAAGTTATGGGCATGCGTTCGCCTAGTCCGGATCGCGCATTTCCCCACATACCCCTTGCCCATATGGGGAGAAATTAACGTGCTAGGGCCACAATGTGGATGTCGTTCAATAGCGTTTCACGCCCGTAAGTGACCCCCTTAAAAAGAATTGCCCTAGCAAATTTATTTCGGTAGATATTCGCAAGTATGCGTTTAAGTCACAAATCCACGCTCTGGGAGCTCTCCGAGCTGTTTTAAGCGTGTTTTAGCGTTTTTGAGAGTAAATTGCGACCGATTCGGCTGCAATTTGGTACATAAGTGCGTCGGATGAATACATTGCGATCGGCTATCTGCATTTTTGCGTGCGCTCAATTTGTCGCGTTATGGCCAGATTCAGGTGCGAATTTGGCCAAAAACTGCATTTGGCCGTAACACAAAAAGTTGCATAGGAATAATTTTTTTGTCGGTTCCAGGGGATGTAATACAACGCCACGAATCTATAGGCACCAACCGCGTGTCTGTGAGAAATTATTTGTAGAAGTTATGGGCATGCGTTCGCCTAGTCCGGATCGCGCATTTCCCCACATACCCCCTTGCCATATGGGGAGAAATTAACGTGCTAGGGCCACAATGTGGATGTCGTTCAATAGCGTTTCACGCCCTAAGCGACCCCCTTAAAAGAATTGCCCTAGCAAATTTATTTCGGTAGATATTCGCAAGTATGCGTTTAAGTCACAAAACGCTCTGGGGGCTCTGCGAGCTGTTTTCGTGGCGTTTTTGAGAGTAAATTGCGACCGATTTGCAATTTGGTACATAGGTGCGTCGGATGAATACATTGCGATCGGCTATCTGCGTTTTTGCGTGCGACCTCAATTTGCCGCTGTCTGTGAGAAATTATTTGTAGAAGTTATGGGTATGCGTTCGCCTAGTCCCGATCGCGCAAGTGCCGATATACAACGTGCCCATATGGGGAGAAATTAACGTGCTAGGGCCACAATGTGGATGTCGTTCAATAGCGTTTCACGCCCGTAAGTGACCCCCTTAAAAGAATTGCCCTAGCAAATTTATTTCGGTAGATATTCGCAAGTATGCGTTTAAGTCACAAATACGCGCTGTTTTGGGAGCTCTCCAATTTGGAGCGGATGAATACATTGCGATGCGACCTCAATTTGCCGCGTTATGGCCAGATTCAGGTGCGAATTTGGCCAAAAACTGCATTTGGCCGAAACACAAAAAAAGTTGCATAGGAATAATTTATTTGTCGCTTCCAGAGGATGTAATACAACGCCACGAATCTATAGGTACCAACCGCGTGTATTGCCCTAGCAAATTTATTTGTTAGATATGTGTTATAAGTCACAAATCGGCCAGATTCGTTCAAGGTGCGTCGGATGAGCGTTTTGGCCAAAGGGTGCGAATTTGGCCAAAAACTGCATTTGGCCGAAACACAAAAAAAGTTGCATAGAATAATTTATTTGTCGCTTCCAGAGGATGTAATACAACGCCACGAATCTATAGGCACCAACCGCGTGTCTGTGAGAAATTATTTGTAGAAGTTATGGGTATGCGTTCGCCTAGTCCCGATCGCGCAAGTGCCGATATACAACGTGCCCATATGGGGAGAAATTAACGTGCTAGGGCCACAATGTGGATGTCGTTCAATAGCGTTTCACGCCCGTAAGTGACCCCTTAAAAGAATTGCCCTAGCAAATTTATTTCGGTAGATATTCGCAAGTATGCGTTTAAGTCACAAATACGCGCTGTGGGAGCTCTCGAGCTGTTTTAAGCGTGTTTTAGCGTTTTTGAGAGTAAATTGCGACCGATTTGGCTGCAATTTGGTACATAGGTGCGTCGGATGAATACATTGCGATCGGCGAATTTATCTGCGTTTTTGCGTGCGACCTTATTTGCCGAAGTTATGGCCAGATTCGTTGAATTTGGCCAAAAACTGCATTTGGCCGAAACACAAAAAATGGGGAGAAATTAACGTGCTAGGGCCACAATGTGGATGTCGTTCAATAGCGTTTCACGCCCGTAAGTGACCCCCTTAAAAGAATTGCCCTAGCAAATTTATTTCGGTAGATATTCGCAAGTATGCGTTTAAGTCACAAATACGTGCTGGGAGCTCCGAGCTGTTTTAAGCGTGTTTTAGCGTTTTTTGAGAGTAAATTGCGACCGATTTGGCTGCAATTTGGATAGGTGCGTCGGATGAATACATTGCGATCGGCTATCTGCGTTTTTGCGT
>BPLR01020970.1:0-35757 GCA_021605095.1 Caerostris extrusa
AGTTACGTATTGCTGTTTGTGTTGTCCGAGTTGTGTTTTGCATTGTTTATTGTATTTGTTCTTTATCGATGATCAAGCTAGAGACAGTTCGAAAACAAATAAATTATAAATAAAAACAAATTGAAAATATATGGTTGTTAATTGTAAGTATTAATTTACGAATGAAAGTATTTCAATTCGTAATTTTAAATAATTCTAAAAAGAATTTAATTCGTAAAAAGTATTTCAATTCAAATTTTAATTGTATTATCAAATGTTCATTTTCATTTTCAATTCAAATTTCCATTGTATTTTCTTTTAAAATGTGTTTGTTTAACATTGTATTGTATTGTTTGTATAACATTGTATTGTATGTGTTTGTATAACATTGTAACATATTTCATTGTATTTCCTTAAAAAAATGTGTTTGTATAATTTTGTATCTTAAAATATAAAAGGAAAAACTCAAAAGAAAAGATAAATTACATTTTTCAGGTTAGCGATTTATGTAAACTAACATGACAATATTTACAACGTAAATTAAAATATTATAATATAAATTATTTATCATTTATTAGTACTGATATATGACGAGTTGTTGTATCCACATTGATTCATCTTTCATTATCGGCAACTGTAAAATTTTCTTTAATTTGTGCTGTATTCATGTACATTCAGGTTATTTATTTTATTCTTATATTAAACTTTGAAAATTAAAGTCAGAATAATATACCAATAAATAAACAGATTGTAACAAAACAGACGAATAATTGATGTGAATTAACTAATGAAAACTGAATAAAAAAAAAAAAAAAGAAATAAGGTTCATCATCAGGAATTGGAATTGTAGTAAACTAATTGAAAAATTTTGGGATTTTGTTATTTGTAGTAAGAATATTCAATAGGTTTAACAACTTCGCTGTTGATTGTTTTAGAAATACGTGATTTCATTACGTTCGTGGATCATTTTGTAATTCTGATACTGTAACTGGGATCATTTTGTAATTCTTTCGTCATTTCATAAATTAATCCCTTTATTTTAATCTATTTCAGAAATATCTTATTAAATTTAAAGTGATTAAACCTTCGTCTTGTAAGCTGCAATGGCTATAACCTAGGAATGTATGAACAGAAAACAGTTTCTTAACTTGGCAGTTTAGAAATCACAATTAAACATTATGAATAAATAAATGCACAAGTCAGAAGAAGTATTAAATTTAGATGCAATCTTAATTCATGTAATCCAATTAAGACAACAAATTGAGTTCAAATCACGATTTTCCGTGAAACAAATCGAAATTTATTTTAAAAGATTACATCTTTAGCTTTTTGAAAACAGCTTTTGAGTTCATTTCTTAAGTCATTAAAATTCACGATATAGCTATTTGATCACAAGCTATTACGATATCCATTAAAAAACATTAAATTGAATTTCTGTAAAACTGCATTGTTTTCTACAGCGCCATACGATAATAGTCATAGCTGTTATAATATTTTCAACGTCTAATGAAATTTTAACATGTTTCCAATGATGTTATGTATACTTTGAACAAAGAGATTTTGAATACATTCATTTAGAGATGAATAATTGGCATTTTTATCAAAAATAGTACTTTTTTGTGTAATATTGATTTAAAAATGACTTGATTGGCTGTAATTTAGCTATACTTTATAATAGTATCATTGTTTTAGTTCAATACTTGCGTAAAAGGCATATGTCTAAATTTATGTATTTTATTTCTTTTTATGTTTATATATGTCTTACAAATTTTTTAGGAGTGTTAACTTAAAGTAAAAAAAAAAATACATGTTTTTATCAATTTTGCCACATTCTAACAAAAATTTACCTGCATATATTTTAATTGTATCAAACAAAATTTAAAAATTTTATATCTAAACATGGTTGGATGCCTTGAATTTTGAAATACTTTTTATAAATAATTCAAAACTCCAATAAAGCTTGTGAAATAAATGAAATTATCCTTGAATTTTGAAATTTTATAAATAATTCAAAACACCAATAAAGATTTTGAAATAAATGAAATTATCCAATATGTTTGCTAGAACTTTATTTGTTTAGCGAAGATTTGATCTTTGTTGCAACAAAATCTCAAGAAAACAATTGAACAGCAATTTTTAAATTTACAAAATAGTGTTTTGATAGGAAAATCTGTCTGTGAACATAGACTCCGTATCGCTAACTTTAGAAAATGCACATAAAAACGAAAATACACTGCTATAGAAATCTACACAAAAAAGGGCAAAACATATAAAGTGACGATATACATATTACATCGTGAAACTTGCAAAAACGACACATATTTTCTGTTCACGTAAAGTAATTATACTTCAATTATTTTAGTTAAATTAAATTTTTGAAATATTTCCGTAAAAAATACAAAATTCAATAAGGCTTTTGGAATAAAGTGAAACGATTCCATATATTTGTTGGAACTTCGTTTTATTTAAAGAAGATTTGATCCTAGTTTACATTAATTATACTACTGTGTCCAAAAGTAAGACCAATTTAAATTACCGAGGCTTATGGAATTTCAATTTTTTTCTTTTCTAGGTTGCTGGCACTGTCCTTGACATCTGTGTGAAATTTCACATCAAAATATTCATTAGTGTTTGAGAACGCTTTGTGAGATGCTAAAAGTGATTAGTATTTAAATTATACTGTATTGATTATTCGTGACTCTTTCGCCAAAAATGAAACCCATATCGTTCCACAACCACCGTATTCACATCATGCGACTTCTGGCTATTCCCTAAACTCAAAAAGACCACCCGGGGACACCGTTTTGAGCCGATTGAAGAGATTCAATGTGAATCGCCGCGCGCTTTGAGGGGCATCCCTGCCGATGACTTTTTAGCATGCATTGAGGATTGGAAAAAAGTTGGCATAAGGGCATTGTGTCCGGAGGGGATTACTTTGAAGGCGATGAAATAAATTTGGAAGAATAAATAAAGAGTTTTTGAAAAAAAAAACGGTCATACTTTTGGGCACAGTATTCCTACCCTAGTTATACATTAGTTACTATCTTAGTTATAGATCTCAGCAATTCTTTATATGATAAAGATCTCAAAATATTGTTTGGATAGGAAAATACGTTTGAGATTAGAGATTGCGTATTGGTAACATTATATAATGTATATAAAAACGAGTTGATCAAAACATGGCTATTGCTATAAAAAATCAAAAAATAAATATACAATATTCGCATGATGAAACTTGGGAAAGAACACGCATCTTTTATTCAGCATAACAGATATATCGAGGATTTCTTTTCGACGTTTGAATAGAGCCAATATTGACTTTTGAATAGAAAGAGTATTACGATAGGAAAATATCCGAAGTAGTTTTTTGAAAATATCATGTACAAGAAAACTTTTTAAATTAAACAATTTTGTTCCTATGTTAAACATATTAATTATTCAAATCTTGACTTTATAGCCTTATGTTTAAGTTTATATAAAAATATGCAGGTTTATATAAGAATATGACTTAGACCACCATTACAATGAATCAGTAAATAATTTCAAATGTTTTGCATTTTCTCAAAATATATCTATAGAACATATTAAAATTAAAATTCATTTATCTAAATTCGTAAGATATGTGTCTATAGGTAGTATATATAATGGAATAATATAGTTATATATAATATCCCAACAATAAACTATTTTGCAGATATAATTAAAGCCTTCATATTTGCGAAAAATCCACCAAATTTAAAAGAATTCACAAAATGTCAACTTTTACCCAGCATTTACCAAACAAAGTGAGAATAAAAAAATATTTATCAACTGAATTAAAACAAATAAAAATAGTACTAATTCAACACGAATTTTTTTTTCATCAATTAATACGAGTTTTTCTTTAAAAAAGGTTTTTTCAATTATAAAAAATACATGTTAAGGAAAAAATAATAATAACCTGTAGCATACTCTGATAATAATCTGTTATATGTATATATATATATATATACAGAGTGATTATAATTAAAGTCCCCCCCTATCAAAATAATGTAAAAAAAGAAACACTCGCCACAATGAGTTCAAATTTGAACTGAAGATATTTGAAGAAGGGGGAAACGGTATGGCATTAAAAAAATTTTCAAAAAAGGTCCATCGATTTTTCCCATTCAATTTGGTATGACCTTGCCGTGGTTTATGGGCTTTCCGCTAACAATGTCACAACTGTTGAATGACTTGGAAGCCATTTTTTTCCGTCAAAATCGAAACAATCAAGCACATTGAACACTACAGTTGGTTTAATGTGCAACTTCATGCCAAATACGTTGTCATTTCGATTCAAAATATCACTGGCAACCGAATTCACTTTTTTATGCAGCTAAAAAGCACCATCTGTTACTACACTTTGGAACTTTTTTTTATGCCGTACCGTTTCTCCCTTTTCAAGTAACTTCAGTTCAAATTTGAACCGAAGATTTTGGTTCTTTTTTACAACATTTTGAAAGAGGGTATTTAATCATAATCACCCTGTATATAATGATATCGATTATAATATCAGATATTCTAAATAATTTTATATTAACGTTTGCTTAATAATCCGTAAACGTAATAATGAAAATCACGTTATTGATAAGCAACATTCTGTTTTAAAAATATCTCCTTTTTAAGCGTAAGAAATGTTTCTAAATGAATCGTTTCTGAAATCAAAAACAAATTTATAAGTGCTTGTCTGGATTTTAAACAAAAATAATATAAGCCGTATACATTTTTTTTAAGGAATCATTAAAAATTAAGTTCGATAAATCTAGTTTGACTCTTTCCACGAAAATGTATTATACTTAAAAATTCTTAGAAAACTAGATTCCAAAGTCAATTTTTAACGAATCTGAAATCTGAAGCCAATTTTATGAAAGAAAATAAAGAATTGAATATAAAAAATGCAAATCTAGCATTAAATGACGAAAAACAATACTTTTATTGTGAAAAAAACAATCTTAATGATGCTTTTAAGTCCCCCCAAAAAAGTAATCGCTTGTAAAAACTCATTTTTCAAATTTAGGATCGATAATACTAATGTTATGCAAATTATATGCATATTTTTAACATATATTTATTGACTGGCTTCATAATTTTAACTTATAACAAGTAACATAAAAAATTATTTTTTTTTTGAAGTCAATTCCTACTTTTTTTCACTTTATTGCAGAAAGTCCTTTATAAATAATTTTCATTCATTTTTTAAGTTTATCTGGCACCATCTATTGGTAGATATGTGCAACTTAAATCTAAAAAAAGCTAAAATTAATTAATTAAATTTAATGAATGAATTAATATTTCAAAAACACTGTATTAATGGCAAGTGTCATCCACTACAAGTTAAAAAATGTATTTGAACTCGAATGGATGAATAAAAAGTATTTTATGAACGATTGAAAATTTGAACAACATATATATAGGGAGAGTGCGAGCTAATAGAAGGAACTGAAAAAAGAGCTTATTCTGATGTTTTCAAAGTCCTACATATCTGACTTTTATTCCAGAAATATAAGTTCTGGAAAAACGTTAAATGTAAAAAAAGACCTTTTTTTACAAATAAAGCAGCTTACGAAAAAATTCTCCTCCTTTGAACGAAACCTACACAAGGTAGACTTTCGAATGATATCCAACTGAGTTTCGTATTGCGTGTAGCTCGGCAGGGATTCCACATGTATCTGACCATAAGCATTCATTACAGAAAGAGACAAGACGCTGCCTTCTCTTTTCAAACTGAACCGAACGTATTTTCTGCGATTGAAACACAAAACCAATATCATTGGTCAAATGCAAAAAGTATGTATTTATATACATATGGGGTACAAAGGGTTATTGACTAGAACTGCATCGACATATAAGCAAGAACACAAATATTTACTCAAAATATAATGTTTATATTGTTTTCCAAAAAGAATATATTTAAAAATGATATACTTTATATTTTGCATCTGCCCAATCAAAGTTTATTTGACTAAGATAAATATAAGATATAAATATAAGCAATGTAAGATAAGATAAAATATTAGATAAGAAAATATAAATAATGTAAAATAAGATAAATGTAAAATGTAAAATATAAATCTAAACTATGTTAGATTAAAAAAAAAAAAAAAAATTATATACTTTATATTTTGCATCTGAGCAATTAAAGTTTATTTGACTAAGATAAATATAAACAATATAAGATATAAATATAAACAATGTAAGACAAGATAAACAATATTAGATAAGAAAATATCAATAATGTAAAATAAGATAAATGTAAATGTAAGATATAAATCTAAACAATGTTAGATGAGAAAGTATAAACATTGTAAGATAAGATTTAAGTAAAAAATATTAGAAAATATTTTTTATTTTACTAAAAGATTCTTATTTAATCATATTAACAAACACCACAGATTATAAATTAAATGTTATTAATAACAGCAAAAAAAAAAAAAAAAAAAAAAAAAAAAAAAAAAAAAACATGCAGAATTGTAAGCATATTGACAACATAATTTATTTGACTACATATAATAAAAACTAAATATAAACAATGTAAATTAAGATAAATATAAAATATAAGATATAAACAAACAATGTAAGATATGAAAAACATAACCAATGCAAGGAAATACTTCTTATCATACTAAAAATCTTTATTTAATGACATTAAAAAACACAAATTACAAATTATCTGGTCTTAATAATAGCAAAAACAAAACATATAGAATTGCAAGAATATTGATAACAAAAAAAAAAATTATTGAAAAAACTAAAAATTTTAAAAAGCAAACATGTTATATAACAAAAAAAAAAAAATCACGTAAAAATTTTTTTAAAATAAGAAGTGATCTTTAAGTATCTAAACAAGAAGATCTTTAAAGTAAGAAAAATAATAATATATTTGTAGTTGCAAAAGTAGCTTTATTTACAAGTTAACAATTCTAAGATCATTAATGTTAAGAAATTTAATTTTATGTTTCAATAAATACATAGTATTTGATAATAAAATTCATTATATTTCGTAACATACGAGTTTTATGAAATTTTCGATTTTGAAAAAGACATGACTGAACACTTTACGAAATATTGATAAAAATAAATTTTACAAAACATTGAAATGTGAGAACTTTTATATGAATAAAAAATTTGCTCACACATGCTCATTAATTAAAATGTTTTATAGAAGAAGAAAAGAACAATAATGTACTAAGTACTACAATTGCAAAGCGCTTTTCCTTGTGAAAATATTTTATGAGGATTGTAAAACTTACACCTTTGTCATTTATATGCATTTATTCATGTCAAAATATAAGTCAGTAATAAAAAATGTAAAATAAAAATTGCAGTTTTATGAAGAAGAAGAGAACTCCGTCTATAACAGAATTCTTTGCAAATATTCATCTATATTCAGAAATATCAGAGCAATAGGATTTGAAATTATATCTAAATAACTTTTGCACAGAAATTCTTACTTCTGTAGTCCAATGGAATGATATATTTTGATATATTTGATATAAGATTTTGCAAAATACGTATTTGCATAGAAAAAAAAAAAATCAAAATCATTCATCGGATTTTGCAGTTATGTTAACTTTACATGTAAAATTATTTAAATTACATGTTCTTTTATATTGATGCAAGATATATAACTTATGGAAAAGCAAATTTTCTCTAAGCTTTACTTTCTTTGCTCTTTGCTTAACAAGATTTCTTGAGATTTAATATTATTATATAATTTAATTTAAATGCAATATGCGATTTAATATGCAATTCTATATAATTTTTTAAAATGAATTTATTCATATACGGTTGAATTCTGTAAAAATAATTATTCTATAGTCCTAATAATTTAAATTTTGTACATCAGAAAATAGATGATGATATCTAAAATATTTATATTGGATTACGAGATTGTTCCACGAAATTTTGTTAATAACCAAAAATATTAAAATTTTTGAAAAGTATTGAAATTGCTCCATGGATTTCAATTATATTAGGAAATGAGATGTGTTAGAAATAAAAAAAAGCTTGAAACTTTAATTTCAAAATTTCAAATACATAGATTCAAGAAGTTTTGCTAATGTATTTGATAAATATAGGCGGTATTTATTTTTAATGAATATATAATATAAATTCTTCTTACTGCTGTCTGTAGCAATATTCTTTCAGTATGTCTGCATTTTGGTGAAATTTTGTATTTTAATGCCATATTTTGAAAATTAGGTATAAAATTTCGAATAGCATATTAAATTGGATTATATTTTAGTAATTTTATGTTACGTAATAGAGGAAAAGGAAATTTATGCAAATTTAACAAAGTTTGTAAAAAAAAAAAAAAAATCGAAAAAAAAATTAAAAAAAAAAGAAAATCGAAATTTTCTCAAAATCTGGGTGATTAATAATTTAAAGCATAGTAGGATCTTTAAAAAAAATTCAATTGTAGGATATAATTGGGCCTGATGACAGAAATGGCTAGCTCTCTGGCGCTTGGTACCATAGGCTTCGGGTTCGACTTCAAACTGACGCTTACCTGCAAATTGTGCCATGGATATTCGTAGGTACGGAATCCACTTTAAACCGTAGTTACCTATCTAATATGACTATAGAGCAGGGGTGGCCAAAATGATTTGGGCTGGCCCTCCCTGCTATAGAGGGCAAGGCTCACAACTCTACCCCATAAAAAGAATAACTTCTCCTGTTTCGAAATCTGCCAATAGGCAGACAGCCTTGGCCTACCTATGGGGCTATTGCACCAATGAAGATCTTTAATTTTTAAAACACGATTTTTAAAAAAATAAAAAATAAATGGGATCTAATAGAACGCATTGTTTAAAAATCTAAATGTATACAGAAATGTAAGTGCCTTTATACACAAACTTCAATCACCATCATCATCATCAATAGCACGACAGCCCAGAGTGAGCCAAGGCTTTTCTTTGAAGACGTTTTCATGCATTACTCTCTATGACAATGGTCCTCCAATTTTTAACCCGTAGTATTACAAAATCCTTCTTAACTGCGTCTATCCATCGCAATGTGGGTCGTCCTCTTCCTCTTTGTCCCTGTGGCTTTGAGAAAACGAGTCAATTTAAAGGGTTTAAATCATTCATTCTAAATAGATGAGCAGCCCAGTTTAATCTATTGATCTTATTAAATTTTATAATATCTGGATCTTTATAGCTTTTATATGTTTCTGCTTGTACCTTCTTCTCCAACAATACAAATTTCAATAATTTACCAGAATTCTATGGACATAATTTTCATTTATAAATTTCCATATAGCATCCAAAAATAAAAAAATCAAGCCCTTTTCTTTGCGCTGAGGAAAATAGTTGAAAGCAATATAATTCCTTCTATCAAATACTTTGGAATAAAATAAATTCCATTCTATCGAATGTCAAATAATTCCGATTCAACATCAAACTACTCGCTAGTGAGTATTCCATTGAGAGGCATCATTGCAAAAAGCTGATATTCCCAGACGTATTCTCCTCACGTTAGCAAACGAATGATTCTTCCAGATTCTCATTTGATGTAATACAATTCTAAACAACCTGTTCCAGCTAGTAAAAGAGAAGAAATAAAAAAAAGGAATGTTTCTTAATCTGAACACGCGGAGCTATGGAAATTGGCACCCGTTTAGCGGATGGCTCTTGCTTTGTGATGTTTGGGGCGAAAAACAGATCTGAATGTTTCATCAAATGGAATTGTTGTTGAGTGTTCGACATGGACTCTGACGCTTTGAAGTTAGATCTTCTTAAATAAATAAATAAATAGACGGAGAACTGTGTATTTATGTTCTTAATTCAGTAATTTTATTCAGATGGTATTTATGTAGTTATTAGTTTAAATTATAACTGTATTTATATACATATTGTAATTTTTATGAATGTATTTCGTAGAATTTAATACAATTTTTTGCATTTAATTTTTAAATAAAATATTTTAAAATATACATATCGTGTCGGTATATAGAATTATAAATGTTAATTTTTAATTAATTAAATTTTTTAAATATATATAATATATATATAGCAATTTAAAAATATTATAATTTTTTTAAGCTTTCAATCAAATGTTTTATAAATATAAATATATACACAGTGAAGTTTTATATGTGCATTATATCAGCTTAATATCGTGATAGGCCCTCCATTCATTCGGGGTCTGAAGGCCGAATGTCTAGCATGGACCACATGACGCAGTTTCGTTGGAAGTCTTTCAAGTCTCGGGAATAGGCGGAGCCATGCCATGGTGAGATGTTTGTCGTGGTTCAGAATTTTGAAAGCGTTGATCGGTCTAATATTTGGGGAATAGGCCTACGATGATGTAACAAGAAAACTCTCTCAAATGTCTTGAAATCTGTAACCGGGCGACTAGGTGGCCAGATTTAGTTCGTTCAGGGCTGTTGAGCCAATGAAAAAGAAGACATGGTACATTCATTTCACCATAAAAATAAATTTTAATTAAGTTGAAAAATCTTGAAATCAAATTAAAGGTTCAACGTAATTTGATCTTCTCAAATTAAACTTGATTTGATTCATTTTTTCAAATTTCCAATGGTAAATTTCGTATGTAGCGCTGCGTATATTAAAGTCATTGTTTTCAGAAATAAGTAGATCCGATTTTAATCTCAATAGAATCATTAAAGTGTTTTCCATAAGACCTAATAGGAGTTTTCCGAGTTTTCTCCCATACGACAGCAGATACGTGGATGTTGACACTCAAAGTCCCTCGAAACTCGAGTTCCACCCTTTACCATCACTACTCATTTCATATAGCGGAGCCCAAAAGTTAAGCAACAAAAGGAAAATTGCCATACTGAGCAAAATAGACAATCTTAGCTACAAATTTTGTATACAAAACAAATGTTGCAAACATGTTATATACCAAACAAATGCTGTTTACAAAACAAATATTGTAAACACAACAGATGTTGTTACAAAAAACTATTCTGAGGCAAACATAAATTAGACCAGTATATTTTAAAGAATAAATTTTGATTTATAAAACTGTTGTTGGCGGATTCTGTATCAGTTTTTCGAATGCCGAAATTTCCGGAAAAAAAAAGACGAAATGGTAGAAATTGTAAAAAATGGATGAACAATATCATCGGAACGACGCCAGGCAATGCGAAATAATAAGGCGTCTTGAAGAAGGCCAACCACTGTTGGATGTTGCCATAAATATCCATAGTTCCTCTATTTGACTCTTTTTTTGGTCTTAAAGCGAAGGAATAGAGTTACAAAGAGCAGTTCGTGGACGTCTAAGAAAAGAACCATAACTGCTTAGGTATTAGACTTAGGTATTTATGTGCTTACAAGCACTGAGCTACTTTGATCAATGACTACACATACTACTGTGTCCAACAAGTAAGACCAATTTTCAATTTAAAATACTCGGGGCTTATGGAATTTCAATTTTTCTGTTTTATGTTGCTGGCACTGTCCTATGACATCTGTGGGAAATTTGACGGCAAAATGTTCATTAGTGTTTGAGTTGCGCTTGGCTTTGTGAGACGCTAAAACTGATACCAGCGATTTTTGAAATGCCTGAATTCATTGAGCAAAGAACTTGCATTCAATTTTGTTTGCTGAAACGAATGTCGAATGAAAAGAATGTTGTAGAAGGCATTCGATGAGCATTCCTATAACGGAAAGAAATGTTTAGAAGGGGTATAAACAGTTCAAAGAAGGCACAGAAGAACTCTTGAAGGCGAAGAGCGCTCTAGTCGACCATCAACCTCAACCGACGAAGCTCACGTCCAAAAAATTAAGATTGGTGCTTGCAAACCGTCTATTTACAATTAGAGACCTTGCTGATGATGTTGGAATTTCAAAAGGATCTGTCAATTCCATTTTGGGCCTCAAACGCGTCAAATCTCGATTGGTACCGAAAACACTGAATGCGCCAGTTCACACTGTATTGATTCTTCGTGATGTTTTCGCCAAAAATGAAACCCATATCGTTCCACAACCACCGTATTCACACCGTGTCACTTTTGGCTATTCCCTAAACTCAAAAGACCCGTCCGGGGACAAATCTTTTGAAATTGCTTGAAAAAATTGTGATTAAAATTTTATAAAGTTATTAAAGAAGAAAATCATTTAAATTAACTTCATAAAGATATGATTAAAAATATTTATACAACTTTACAATTTTTTAAACCTTTAAAAAAATTTATTTTCTGCTTGATAGAGAATAAAATATTGCACTATTGGCATTTTAACAATTTACTATTGGCATTGGCATTATTTTCTGCTTAATAGATTACTGTTTTCCTAATGTTTAAAACAAACACAAATAAGCCATATTAGTTTACGTATGGCCTAAATTCCTAAATAGAAATAAATGGATTACACAACGTTTAATCAAAAATGTTTTTATTTTCTTATATCAAGCCTTTTGTATCGTATTTGGGATTCTTTTATCCATAAGAATGGCTATTTTATCATTATAATGAATGAAAAAAGTATCTTTTGCTTACGATTACCCAGCTTCATACAAATTAAATTAGGCTCAACTTTGTGAATGTATCGAGTAATTGGTTTAGTATGCATTTAACTATATATCCTTGATTAACTTTTATAAATGTAATCAATACAAACAATAAATTAATTAAATGGCATAGTTACCATAACAAACAAACTGATTTTTTGAAGAGTTTGACTTTTATTTAACCTTATCTAAATTTAATTAAATGTTGAATAGATGTCATTAAAGTATTACAAAAGTAATTGTTGAATTTAGATTTTCAATAGCATTCTAATGTATTTTTTTTTTTAAATTTTTATTTAGTTTAGAAAACTAAAGCTGATTAGAAAGGGTGGGTTTATTATTTTAAGTAAATTAAAATAAAAATTTTTAATATGATACTTGGGAAATATTTAATTCAATAATTTAATTTTAATAATTATAAAAAAGGTATAAAAGGATGAAAATATTATAATCAATGCAACGTATTTTAATTATAAACTTTTAAAGAGCTTATAGTATTTTTTAAATTGATAATAAAAGTTTTAGTATATTAATGTTTTGAAATTTTTATTGTAGAAATTAAAAATTTTTTTGAATAAGCTGAAAAGTTTCATGTTATTTTAACCGATGAACTCACGTCCAAAATTAAATATTAGTTGAATGCAAAAATATTTAAAAACTTTTATTATTATTATCACTGAATTTCAAAATTCAATTCCATTTTGGGCCTACATAAACTCCAGATTAACATTTTCTAGAAAACATGAATGCTAAGTTAAACATCTGTTTGTTGGATAATAATAATTTAATACATAAATGAAAAATATAATTATTAACTAAAAATAAATTTTTTGTGAGACAAATTAAGAATTAAAATTAAATTTAAGATTTCCAGACAAATTTTGAAAAAGTGCTTTATAAATGGGAAAATTTTAAAAGATAATAATCAAATGTCAAGCTAATATCTTACTTTTTCTTTATTAATAGTAAGACAAAAATATTTATACAACTTCCTATATTTTTAAACCTTTGAAAGCATTTACTGACTATCTAGTATTCTATCAGAAACGAAAACTTAAAAAAATTGAAATATTTCCTTATGTTATATGCTTTGGCATTGGCATTATTTTTTTCTTCATATAAATTACAGTCTATCTAAAATGTTTTTTCAGATAAAATAAGCAAATCCTTCCTTTCTGTCGATAAATACAAATAGAAAAATTGAAGTTTCTATTAGTTAGTTTTATTTGTCTGACAAATCTCATCATTAAACTATTTACAAAATAACAAGAATGAGATTTTATCAGAAAGGAAGAAAGAAAAAAAAGAATATATTCTGAAAAACTTTTCAGCACAAAGAAAAGAACAAAGGAAAAAGTAAAAATTCCGGTATTCGAATGTTTTAAGGTAGATGGATTAATTTTTAACGAAAGAATTTCTATATATCCTTATTAATCTTGTAAAAGCATGTCAAACGGAAAGTTGTACAAATTTCGAATTGGAATCTTTTGAATTAAGTGAACCGAATCATTCGTTCTTCGTAACAATGAATCGATTTTTTGAGTTACTTTTTGCTTCAAGTTCATATAGGTTTTAATTAAATGTTGAATAGATGTCATTAAAGACTTGAATACGTTTAACGAAAATTTCAAAGTTTTTGAATCTTCGATTATAAAGAATGTTCTAAACTTTAGTTTTTAAAAGAATGTATTTAATTTAGAAAATAAACTGATTATAAAGTATTGGGTTTTTATTATTTTAACTAGTATTTTAAAAATAAAGCTATTTTGAGAATATAGATACTTTGGAAAATTGGAATATAATTTAATTTTATAATTTACAAAATTATAAAAAAAAATATTATAATCTAATTAATTTTAATTGTAAATTTTAAAATTAAAATTATAGTATTTTTTAACATTAATATATTAATTTTTTATTAATGTTTTCGAAATTTATATTGTAGAAATTAGATAAGTTTTTGAATAAGCTGAAAGATTTGTTATTTTAATATGAAATGTATGAATTTATCATATTATTTGATTAAAAAAATATTTAAAAACTTTTTTTATTATTACTTTTCTGAAATAATAACTTTACTTTTTATGTAAATAAACTTGATTAAACATTAAAAAATGGCGTAGTTGGATAATGACAAGTTAACATTTGCATTTATTTAATATATAAATGTAAAATAATTAACATTTACATTTATTTAATATATAAATGTAAAATATCATTATTCATTAAAAATTTTTTTCGAGACAGTATTAAAATTAAACTGAAGATTCCAGACAATATATTTGAAAAAGTGCTTTATAAATGGAAAATGAGCTTAAAAAAGGATAATAATCAAATGTCATAAAGCTAATATCTTACTTTAATTTTTAGTAATAGTAAGTCAAAAATATAAAAAGTGTCAACTTCTTCCTATATTTTGCACGATATGAACAGCATTTATTGACTATCTAGCCTTCTATCAGAAACGAAAAACTTTAAAAAAAAAGTGCTGAAATATTTCTTTGTGTTATGCTTTATCCGAATTTTTTTATTAACTTTTTCTTCTTCAAGTCTATCTAAAATACTTTTTTCAGATAAACTATTGACAAATCCTTCCTTTCTGTCGATAAATACACCTAGAAAATTGAAGTTTCTATTAGTTAGTTTTATTTTCTGACAAATCTCATCATTAAACTACTGCAAAATAACAACAAAAAAAGATTAAAACAGAAAGGAAGAAAAAAATATATATTTGAAAAACTTTTCTCAGCACAAAGAAAAGAACAAAGACCACGTAAAATTCCAGTATTCGAATCTTTTAAGGTGGATGGATTACGCCATTTTAACGAAAGAAGTTTCTAGGTTATTAATAATCTTGTCAAACATGTCAAACGGAAAGTTGTACTTTACAATTTCGAACTGTAGTCTTTTGACTTAAATGAACCGAATCATTCGTTCTTCGTAACTATGAATGATTCTGCTCTTGGTTACTTTGTTGCTTCAAGTTCATTATAGTATCTACAATTCAATTGGAATTCGTGTATTCACTCAAAGACTTGAATATTTTTATCGAAAGTTAAAGTTTCTGAGCTATTGATGTATAAAGAATGAGATATGTAAAATATACTATTGAATTCGAAATTTCATATGTATTTTAATAAATAAAATTGTTTGTAGAACATAAATACTCAGGATTGGAATATACTACTGTGCCCAAAAAGTAAGACCAATTTTCAATTTAAAATTCTCGGGGCTTATGGAATTTCAATGTTTTTCTTTTTTAGCTTGCTAACACTGTCCTTGTCATCTGTCTGAAATTTGACTTCAAAATTTTCATTAGTGTTTGAGTTACGCATAGCTTTGTGAGACGCTAAAACCGATTACGGTGATTTTTGAAATGTCTGAATTACTAGAGAAGAACGTGCATTCAATTTTGTTTGCGGAAACGTATAGAATGTTGCAGAAGGCATTCGGTGAGCATTCCTACATCGGAAAGAAATGTTTAGAAGTGGTATAAACAGTCGTTCAAAGAAGGCAGAGAACGCGTTGAAGACGAAGAGCCCTCTGGTCAACCACCAACCTCAACCGACGAAGCTCACGTCCAAAAAATTAAAGATTTGGTGCTTGCAAACCGTCGATTTACAATTAGAGACCTTGCTGATGATGATGGAATTTCAAAAAAAGATCGGTCAATTCCATTTTGGGCCACAAACGCGTCAAATCTCGATTGGTCCCGAAAACAGTGAATGCGCCAGTTCACACTGCATTGATTCTTCGGGACTTTTTCGCCAAAAATGAAAACCCATATCGTTTCACAATCACTTTATTCACTCCGTGCGACTTCTGGTTATTCCCTAAACTCAAAAGATCATTCCGGGGACACCGTTTTGAGTCGATTGAAGATTCATCGTAAATCGCCACGCTCTTTGAAGGTCATCCCTGCCGATGACTTTTTAACATGCATTGAGGTTTGGAAAAAAGTTGACATAAGTGCATCGTGTCCGGAGGGGATTACTTTGAAGGCGATGAAATAAGTTTTTAGTATAAATAAAGAGTCTTTAAAAAAAAAAAAAAAAACAATTGTTCTTACACTTTGGGCACACTAGTATACTAATGGAATTCGAAATTTCATATGTACTTGAATAAATAAAATTGTTTGTAGAACATAAATACTGAGGATTGGAATATAAGTTAAATTTTACAAATATTATTAAAATAATGTGTAACAAATTAATTTTAAGTGTAAATGGTTTAAAAATAAAAATAAAGAATTGTGTTTTCGGAATTTACAAATAAATTTTAATTAATATTATCTATAAAAAAATTGAACTATTATATTTTTTTTAAAATAACATTCGTACAATTTACTTTATAGAATAATTTTACTCTTTCCTTTTGTAAGATGTAACAGAAAATCTCTCATGGAATCGAATATATATATATATATATATATATTTGCATTTTTTGCATTTAAACATTTAATTTTATTTGAAATAGATTTCCTTTTTTTAATTGTAATTTTGCATACTTATTGCAATTTAAATACACTTAATCATGACATAATATAATTTTTAATTTATTTGGCATTAGATCATTTCTTCTTCTTCTTTTATTAAAATCTAAATAATTTATTATAAACATTTTAAAATTAAATGTATCTTTCTAATAGACGTTTAATGTAATACTAACATTTGTGTTATAACATTAAAGTATTATTAGCATCAATTTTTGATTTACAATTAAATATGAATTACACTAATTATAGTTTTGCAAAATACAAATGAAATTTAATATTTATTTGAATAAAATTTACTATTATATAAAATGCCTGTTATGTATTACCTTTTATTAAGAAACATAGAATTGTTACTTTACCCAGAAAAATCGAAAAAAACGTAAATTCCCTTTTAGTTTAGTAGTTTTAGTAGATAAGTATTATATAGCTTTTTAAAATTATTTTTGAAAATTTTTACAAATATGCTACATCAATACATATTTATCAATTTTTTAAAAAATTGTTAAAAAATTGTTGTTAAAAATGTACCATAGCTTAAGAACTATAAACATGGCAAGTCAAAAAATAAAGTTGTATAACATTTAGTATGTGGTTTAAAAATGATTTCATCATCAATGATTTAAAATGATTTTTAAATGATTCATCATTTAGTACGTCATAAGTTATTTAAAAAATATATTTACATTTTTCCTTTCCGTGTAGTAAAAAATATAGTTTTAAAGACATATATTTGCAAAAACAGCAAATAAATCGTGTAAATATTCCTACATGAAATATATACAGACTTGATATATGTTTTTATGCTGTAACTTTTGGTATTTTACGGTAATTTGTTTGCTGCAATAACCTGTGGGAATTTAGTCGACAAGCAACTGTTTGAAATGGCAGAAAACTTTATTTCTCTCAAAATGTAAAACTTGATGGCTGACATGTAGCTATATAAGAACATCTTTTAACTTGAGAAATATTTTTAAAATTTTTCTATATGGTTCATTTAATCATTATTAAAACATTTACGAAGGAAATGAATTTCTTACACGAAAATTTAATAATATTAAGTATTCTTGTCATTTATGAAATATGTTGTATCAAATTGTTCTTCTTTTCATTGGCGCAGTAGTCCCATGGTGGGCCAAGGCCATCTGCCTGTTGGCAGATTCTGAAACAGGAGATGTTTTTCGTTTTTCCCTACGTCCAAAAGTTATGTTTCCCTACGTCCAAAGTTAGTTTGTGAGCCCTACGTACAAACGTTATGTTAGACCAGGGACCTGATGGCTGAGTGGCTAGCGCTCTGGCGCTCGGTACCATAGGTATTGAATTCGAGTCCCGACGGTACCATGGATGTTTGTAGTGGTTCGAAATTCACTTAAAGCAGTAGGTTCCGGTCTCAGATTACCGTAGAGCGTCACAGAGCCCAATCAGACTTCTCACCCACATCATTCCCAAACTGTAAAGTTCTAGGGACAGTGATGTGGTGTGGTGTAGTAGTCATGTTAGACCGCGAGACCTACGGTTTAAGGTGGCTTTCGAACCACTAGAAACATCCATGGCACTACCGGTAATAGAACCAGCAATTTGTGCACTGAGCGCCTGAACGCTGGTCACTCGGTCCTCAGGAATATCAAATTGCTCTTGTAAATATAATTAATTGGTAGTTTTACTATAGGTGTTAATTTATAATCAATTAGTGATTATTATGTTAATTGGAAATGAACTTAATAGGTTTAAATATATTTTTATAAGAATTTTAAAATATCGCTTATTATCTGAAAAAAATATTTTCTCTTAATATTTTTAAAGGGCAATAAAATTTCATTGGTATTTTTTTTTTTCTCAGATGCTTTATCACGTGACACGCAATGGTTTAATTTTTTGTTTTTACCAAGTTTATATTTCATTAGCTAAAAACATTATTTACGGAAAATTTTTGTCTTTGATTTTAGAATTTAGAATTTTTTAGAATTTGATTGCATTTGAATATAAAAATCAGATTTTTAATACCTGTTTTGATTTAATAAGCACCAATTTTGATAAAGTTATCGAATAGCTAAAAGCCATCAAAGGAAAAAATGGTAAAGATCGACAAAGAAATATTAAGAGAACATTTATTAATTACATTTGCAAGTAATATAGATTGTTTTACGGAAAATTTAAAAACACACACGCCTCACATGTAGTTAAAACTAATTTATTATCCTATCATTTTTGAATTTTTTTTATTGAACAGTTTTTTTCTTTTTTTAAATATTATTTTCCTCCATTATTTAAAATCTATAAAAACAAGTTATATATAAAAAAAAATTTTTTAAGTCAATGGCAACTTTTTTTCACTCTATTTCAGAAAGTCCTTTAAAAATAATTTTCATTCATTTTTTAAGTTTATCTGGCGCCATCTATTAGTAGATATATGTAACTTAAATCTAAAAAAAAACTAAAATTAATTAATTAAATTTAATTGCTGAATTAATATTTGAAAAACTGTATTAACATCCAGTGTCATCCACTACAAGTTAAAAAAATGTATTTGAACTGGAGTAGATGAATAAAAAGTTTTTTATTAATGATTGAAAATTTGAACAAGTTATATATAGGGAGAGCGTGAGCTAATAGAAGGAATTGAAAAATAACTTCGTCTTTAATTTAAGTCAAGAATACCTTGGATCGAATAAGTACAAAATAGAATAATTTTTGGTGATCGATTTATATAAGAACACATAATAACTTATAAATTAAAACATATCTAGTAAGATGTTTTACAACACAAATGAAATTTTGGTGATTGATTTATATAACAAAATTATAAAATATTTAAGTTGTTTTACAAACAAAATGAATGCAATTTTTAATTAAAAAAAACCCTTCATATATTTATTCTCAGGAACAACTACTGCTAACTTATACCATCTAGGATATACATCATTATCAATATCGAGAAATATTCCAAATACCATTTAAAATTATACCAAAGGCAAATATAAAATTCTCCCGCCTAACTAAACACATCAGTCAGAAATTTGTGATATTTATTCCAATGTTTAATATTCTAAACTAGAAAGTTCGTTAGAGAATATTATTGGAGAACAAACAGAACAAAATTATTTATATCCCTGAATTCGAAAAGTGATGAAAACTTTCGAATCGTTTGATTTGAATTAATATATGGAGCCTTTTGGGCTAGTTGAAAGTTTTACCACTGCACGTACCCTACTATATATGACATGAATTTAAAATATTCATATTTCGGAAATGGGTTATTCGCGTTTGTATTAGTAGAATCCAGTTAAATTTTGCATACATTTAGAAAATATTACGGGCACAGCGTGAGTTAAATTTATAATTTTTAAATCAAGTATCATCATAAAGATTTAATTTATATAAATATTTTATTTTAATATAGCTTAAAATTGGTATATTATGTAATTTTATTTATTGTTTCAAAATGGGTTATATTATAGATTTAAGAATAATTTGAAAATTTTCATATTCAACGATTTAAAGTTTATTTACGTAACATATTTATAAATACAGGAGCGAAATTTTTAAATTCAAATAGCTTGTAAACTTTTAAAAATAGTTAAAATTAAGTTTTTAAAAAGTTTACAAACTACTATACAAACTATTACAATACATTATCTACATTACAAGCAACCAAATTATTACATTACATTATCTACATTACAAGCTAAAAAATATTACATTACATTATCTACATCACCTACCAAATTATTACCTACATTACAAGTTACCAAATTCTTACATTACATTACTTACATTACAAGCTACCAAATTATTACATTACATTACCTACATTACAAGCTACCAGAAGTTTACAAGCTTCAAAAAAAAAAATGTAAAACATTGTATGTGTATCAAATTCATATTATTTGTTTGTTACAACAATATATTTATTTTCACCATTTTTAAAAACAAAATTTATTGATGAATTTCATAAAAAAATAATCGAAAAATATGTATCCTAATCTAATCATTAAAAATTCTTAGAGTATAATTAATGATTTGAAAATATTAAATGTGATAAATTAGTCAAAGTAACTTTTACTCTTTTATTCATTAAATGCTAACAAAAAGTTGGAAAAGAAGAACAATGATTTTTATAGGAAGTGTTACAAAAAATGTATTTTTATTTCTTTTTGGTTACGTTATTCTATCGTGAAATTTCTCAAAATACTTGTTAATAGTTTAAATAATGTCATTTATTTTTTATTGAAAAATTAAATCTAGTTTAAAAAATAACAAGATGATTAAACACATGGGAATAGTATAAGGGATTTCATTTCCTTTAAGACCTTTCCTTAATTAATTGTTTACTGAATAATTTAATTAGGATGAATTAAAAAGCTGATTTAATTTTTCTTCTTCATTAAGTAAAATAGAATTGACAATAGAGCATATCACAAAGAAAATAAAAAAAAAATATTAAAACATGCTTGCTATTATATTTTTTTTACGAAATTTTTATGAAATTATTTTAAAAGTGAAAAAAGCATTTATTTATTTTTGTTTAACAAATGGTTAACTGATTAATGTTTTTTTGCCAATTATTTCGAGTTTATATAATTTTAAAATTTATTTTTATATATTTTTTAAATCTATGAATTTCTTTCAAATTTTGATACTAAAAATTGAGACTCGTACTCAAGAAATTGTTGAAGAAATGTGAAAGTCATGAAAGAAATGTTAAAGAAATCGAATAGATGAAGATAATGATAATGAAAAGAAAAAGATGACGAAGAAAATGATAACGAAAAGAAGATGATGAAGAAGAAAAAGATAATGAAAAGACGATGATGATGAAGAAAATGATAATGTATCTTAAGAAAGAAAATAAATCTTAAATTTCCTTAACTACTGAAGTACAAATATTTTATAGAAGTTAAAATTGTTTGAATAATAGTATGAACATTATATGTTTGGTGAGTAACAGGAAGTATTTATATATTTTGAGAAATTTTGTAATTATTGTTGTACTATTACGTACATAGAATAACTAATTTTGAATAATTTAAATTTTTCCACCGTTTTGAAATTCCAATTAATAATGTTTAACGGCCTTGTTATCTTAAATGGAAAAGAAACATAACATTTCACAAGAGAATCTGCAAAATTCATCTTTATTTCCACGATTACACATCAATTCCATTTAACTATGTGATGGCATTTTTGTTTCTTTTACAATGACTTTTCATGTGTGGGATAATGTATAGATTATATCAAATTTAAAATTCAATAAAAGTTATTTTGAAAATATTTTTCAGCTTTATAATAATTATACTATAAGTGCTTTAATCTATATAAATCAATAACTGCAAAGATAAAATTACTTGAATTAACAACATAATATCAGACACATTTTTTCTCCTTTCTTTCATCAATTTTCTTTTTTTCTTTTCATAAAACTAAATGAAAATAATCTTCATATTCAGTGTTATTATACTATATACTAAATAATATAGACTGTTTGGTATGAGCGTCAAAGAGATCCATTAAATTCCCGAGTCCTTCAAATCATTCTGAAGCATCATTATAACATTTTGGTTTTTATTATCTATTTCCTGTTAGTGATCTCTTATTATCATGAGTGAAAATAGAAATCAAACGAGATATCTCTTGAAGACCCAAGTCCCAGGGAAAACCGCAAGGTGTTGCCTGCCAAGATTAGAAAAGAAATCTCTCATCCGCAACCTAGAAGTTGTTGATTGGTTCTTTTTTTTTTCTTTTTGTTCTGTTATGATCTCATTACCGGAAACAAATCGTTTTTGTAATACGAGCTCTCTGAAGATTAAATTTCTAATAAGTGGGATGTTTCGAGTTGAGTTGCTGATATTGAAGATAACGGATTTCTTCTTGTCGAAGAAGGGCTCAGATTTTAGAAAGGAAATAGAAGTGTTTTGGTTTCATAAAAATAACTTTTTTATTTCATGAATTTTAAAACATGGCTTAAATAATGGATGCAATGTTTTATTTGTTTATTTATTTAATTTTTAGTTTAGAACTGAAAATTATGAAATTAAAAAAAATATTTTTAAAAATAACTACCATTAATTTTTTACTGTTTGGAACGATTCGTAAATTTGTCTACGCATTAAATGTCAATGAATGTTAAAGAAACGGTAGTGACGTCAGATAACGAAACGGAAATAACGTCAGTTTAGGAAACGGTAATGACGATGACTTTTGCTTATTTTCCCTGTTTGATTTGTGTTAAAGTTGGCAGTGTTTTACATTGAAAATAACTACCATTAATTTTTTACTGATTGAAACGATTTGTAAATTTGCCTGCACATTAGACGCCAATGTTAAAGTGACGTCAGATTACGAAACGGAAATAATATCACATCTAGAAACGGAAATGACGATGACTTTTGCTTATTTTCCTGTTTGAATTGTGTTAAAGTCTCCTGGTGTTTTACATTGAAGTGTTGATAAACAGTAGAGAAACAAAAATTTTATGTACTAAATTTCAGATGATTATCTTATTTAAAGCTGAAATTCTTAACCTAAATTTCTTTTTATTTTATTTTTCTCATTCTTACGTTTTATTTTTAACCTTAATCGTCTTTTTTTTGGGGCGTCGTCAACGGACTCTTAATTGTACCGATAGCTTTTTGCTTTTTCGATCTCCTACTTTAATTGTTCTCAAGAAGGAGATGTTTTTCTTAACTAAAATTCCTTTATTTATTTTATTCATTTACATTCTTTAAATTTAAGCAACTTCATTTTTGTGCTAATGTTTTAACTATTTCAGGATGTGGAGGTTTTGTGGTTCTTAAACCACCAAGGAACACCGTAACCGGTACGCCCGTTGCCCGTTGCCCAAGCTGAATTATAAATCTGCTAAAATCCAGTTATTTATCATCGATTACAATAATATATGTAATCATCAAACACATACAATGTTAAAAAAATATCGCAAAATAATATATTTATCGTAATATAATCTGTGGAATTATATTACGATAAATCTGCAGAAATACTAAAAGTTTCTGGTTGAATAAATATAAGTGGTTGTAAGACAAACTCTTTCAGGCCAAATTTTAATTCTATTGCGGGTTTCCAAATTGATAATGATTACAATATAAAAAAAAAAAAATTTGTGAATGATTTTTTTTCTTTTCCGTACGCCTTTCTTATGCGCATGCGCTTGTTCATCTATGGACTTTGTAGGAAACCATTGATTTTTTCCAAACTTTACAAGTGAGAAAAAAAATTTTTTTCAAACTTCCAGATATTGGAAAAAAATAAGATTTTAGAATTTCATCCCGATTCATGGCAGCGTAAAGTTTGATAATACATGAAAGTTCCCTAGGGAAAATTCAAGTCCATTTTCTGCAATTTTTTTTTAGAGAACAAAACATCAGCTTTGTAACTCTACATGTTGAAAAACGCTACATTTTTTAAATGTTTTTTTTTTCTATTCTGTTTCCTTTTACAGGAGTTTAATAGTATTTCTAAAAATAGAAATATTCTCTGATGAGGTAGGTATAAAGAAAGATCGGATTAAATCTTTTGATTTATCAGGAGGAGCTAAATAATATTTTTTGCAAACTGTTTTTAAAGTTTATCGAAAAATCAGCTTATACAAAGCACAATTTATGTGTATTGAAACTCAGTATTTTCTAAACTGCTTATTTAAGGATTAAATTAAAAATAATAATTAATAGGAAATTAATTGTAACAAAAATGATTCTTTTCCATGCAGGCGGGCGGTTAATTCGTTGAGCCTTTTATTTGCAAAAAAAAAAAAAATATTGAAAGTTCTAAAAAAGCGCTTTATTTAGTCGAAAATATTGCAAGCTCCACTTATTGGCAGCTCATTCATGCTCTACCTTTCTTTTTATTCAATTCCTTCTATTAGCTCACACTCTCCCTATACATATCTTGTTCAAATTTTCAATCGTTCATAAAATACTTTTATTCATCCACTCAAGTTCAAATACATTTTTTTGAACTTGTAGTGGTGTAGTTAATACAGTTTTTTAAATATTCATTCAGTAATTAAATTTAATTAATTAATTTTTGTTTTTTGTAGATTAAAGTTGCATATATCTACCAATAGATGGCGCCAGATATACTTAAACATGAATAGATATTATTTATAAAGGACTTTCTGCTATATAGTAAAAAAAAAGTAGGAATTGATTTAAAAAATTTTTCTTTTATATTACTTGTTTACTCCTTTGTATTTGAAATGCTGCTTTAAATTAAATTTTTTTTTGCATATATGCGTATAGTACGTTCCTATTTTTAACTGGATAAAAACATGGCATAACAATTCAATGGGTCGGGACCATTCAACAGTCCATCCAACCAAGAGCTTCATACTATACATCTTTCAATTGATCCGATTTATAGTATCTTATCATTGTTGTTGTTCATGAATTTTATAAGGATAATGTAAAAAATGATTTGATAACTGTTACATTATTGGTAAATTATTTTGATTAATTAATTATTGATAAATTCTCCACCAAAATTTTTTATGTGCATCAACGATCCAGTATTTTACACTAATGGGCTATGAACAGTCCATACAAAAGATGAACAGTCTTATGGGAGACTTTTAGGCATATTGCTCCTATTTATGTGCACTAAATTCCCCGAAAGACAGCCATACTGTCAGGGCCGGATTTGGATGAAAAGAGGCCTTAGGCTATTCCAGTTATGAGGCCCTTTCACCTCCCATTTTTAAGTTTGTAAATTACTGTTCGTTTGTCTGTTCCAATGTACACCAATCTGCACTTTATTTACGCAAGAACAAACCAGAACTTAGTAGCATAAGGCACGTCAATATTTGCCATAACAACCAGTGAACGTATGAACTATACTTGGGTGCAATCTAGTATATACAAACGAACAGACCCAATGAGCCGAAAGCGTTGATCTTAACCGATACATTTTTATGTTTGTTTATTTATCATATGTGTAGAATTTCTTCTTATTTTCTATTCAGTGTTTTAGTGTTTACTGTTTTTAGAATAGTGTAATTCTAATTTTGCTAACAATTTGAATGTAGGCCGCTCTTGATCTGGAAGCCCTAGCCTATAGGAAAATCCGGCCCTGCATACTGTTGTTGTGGAAACTGGAGCCACTGGTACTTGATTATCCCAGCAAGTACTTGATTATCCCCCATAACATGCATCTTTTATCCGATTGGAGGAATATATCAAATTGGAATTGGAATTATCTCAGGTAAGAGCTCATTTTGGATCAGTATATACCGATTTGGAAATACATTATAAAGTGACAAGATATTTTTATAGATTTATATGTGAGTTGCTTGTGTTTTTGAGCGTTGTTGTGTTTATTATATTTAAATAAAATTATTGAAAAGTCAAAATGGAGTCATATTTGAAAGAACAATACATGAACACACGATTGTTCATCACAGTTATAGACAGAGATCATGTATACTGTTCCAATACTTTCAAACGTATTCAAACTTGTGCTTCCCTCAAGGTAACTGTACATGTAACTTTTCTTTTGGTTTAACATTAGTGGGCCTTTTCCTATTTATGCATGTCTCAAGAAGTCCCTTGGCGGCGATGTCCTATGGAAGGACTTTTAGAGAATTTACCATGCACTTGTGTGTCGTACCAGAAAACTCTCCCCAAGCAACCAAACAACGATGACAAGTATTTTAAACATTCTATCACAATCGCCTTCGAGTTCGGTCACTTCTGAAAATGATGATATCAATGGAGGTCTCCAAGCGGATTTGAATCTGGACCCTCCAACACACTAGTTGCCCAAGTTACCATTGGTTACGAGTCAGGCTTTGAACAATAGTGAAAAGCTATGTTTTTATCATTACCTGAATCTTTGAATTAATTAAAAAGAATCTATTGTGTCATCATTTCTGCAATGAAAACTTAATTAAAAATACTCCAACAAAATATCAAAAATGAAGCTTATTATTCATGTCATGATTTACATTAGAAATTCAATTACACATTCATGAAATAGAAACAAAACTAAGTTATTAATTGACGAAATAAATAAGAAAAAAAAAATGCAAAAAAAAATATCCAGAAAAACTAATGATCACTCTGAGCTAGATTTAAACACAGCAAACCAAGTATAAAGAAACTTTTGAAAGTTATTTAGAAAAAAAAACTTACATACATTCTTATCAGAAAAAAATAACTGGGAATCTTCTTGTAGAAACAATTTTTAGCAGATATAATAATTTTTTTCTGAATACAACCCGAAGAACATTTAAAACATAATCCGATCAAGACAATTTCATGGTACAGAAATAATCTCAGTGATTTGCATGTTTTGGAGATGGGTACTTTTAACAACGTAATAAGATTACACCTCTAGAATTGCTAAGACTTAGAAAGAAAGATTCTAATTTGATCATACAATCGCTTTCGTTAATAAGATTGCAAACTTACTTCAAACTAGCCAAAATGTCCAATTTTTCTTTCCTTCTTACATCGCTTAATTGATTCATTGTAACATATTAACGAATAATCACGAATCTAAATTTTTTTATCGTCGATAAATACAGATCTAATTAACGGCAAATATTTTTAAATAATTAAAAAAAAAAAGAAAGCTGTCATTAAATATCTTTCGAACAGGAATAAACAGATCACGGCATGTCTAGCCATTTTATTTAAAAATGTTTTCAGTAGTTTTTAAATGTTTGGAGATATTTTAATGAAAGCTTAAAATAAAGGACAACATTTATCAATGTAAACATTTAAATATTAGAGAATTATTTTACTTATTGGTTTATATTGTATTACGGAGTAAAAGATTAAATTCTTTTGTCCATATGATGGTTACTTAAATGTAGGATGCCTGTCTTCGAGGATGCTTTTTTTTTTTTTTTAACTCTTCGATATTTATTGGCAAAGTATTAATATTCTCTATATTGAACAAAATATTAACTATTATGATTTATTAAAAAGTTTATTACTTGAACGAATGAATGGAAATTTAATTATCATATTTATCGAAACATATATTAGACATAAATTTGGATTAAAAGAATTGAGATAAGTATATTTTAAAAGACCTAAAAATGAAATTATTTTGTCTATATAGTGTCTGTAAAATCCGTATCTATGTAATATTCGATATTTATTGGCAAAGGCGATGTTTATATAAATTGCGATATTTATTGGTAAAGGCGATATTCATATAAATTGCGATATTTATTGGCAAATAAGATGATTATTGGCAATGGTGATATTAAAATAATATTTTTATATTTATTGACAAGATATTAATAGACGGTGGCGATATTTATTGACAAGATATTAATAGGCGGTAAGTGGAAGAGGCACCTTGGCAGAGAATCAGCTGCAAACCTTCTATCTGGAATTTAAAGTGGATCTGGAATCAATATGGTATCAATCTGGAGTTTTCCCTTTTTCAACTGTTGGGGAGAACCCCAACAGTTGAAAAATGAAAAGCAGCATGTCAGTAGAGGGAGAAGTTGTATACGTATGTGCGTCTGTTTATTTATAAAAATAATAATCCCAGTGAACCACAACATATACAGCATAAAGCATAAATAGGTTATAGTTAAAGACAAGAATATACCAGCAGAATAAGTCAAAATTATTACAGTTAATAATATTATTATTATTTAAAGTAACAAAACATTTGGTTGAAAGCATAATTCGACAGATAAGAAACATTTAATGGGATTTCTAAAAATGATAATGCCACGATAGTTAAGAACAAAGAAATAAAGAGACGGAGAATATTGTGGATCACTTATCATGAATATTTATTAAAAAATTAGAAATTTGTTTTACAAAAAAATTTTAATATTATTAGTAATGTGAAAAATATTTAGCTATTTATCCTATAATGCTATTTATGCATTTTCCATTCTTAATTTTTAGAATATGCGAAAAATTCATCATCTTATTCGCCTCAAAACTCCATTATAAAGAATATGTTATCCATTTATGTGTTCAAAATATAAAGAAGAGAAAATTCGTGAAGATTTCAGATTAAATGTATATTTCTTTTGACTGTAACGTAATTCAAAAATGTTCAAAGCTTAGAAGAGCAATAAGAATATATCATGCGTATAAGATTAAAAAAAAGTTCCTGTTATTTATCCTATATTGAATTCGACATCGTTTTGTTGAACTATGAAATTATGATTGGAAGTTTAAATAAGTTTAATTTTTCGCCAATACATTTTTCAGTCTTAATTTTTCGATTTAGGAATTGAATTCATTATTTTATTTGCGCCATTTTTTAAAGCACATACTAACCATTCTTATTTGATCAGAATAAAGTTAAAGAAGATAAATAAAATTCGTTAAAATTTCAGATTTAAATATTTTCTTTTGACTGTAATATGATTCATTGATCTTCAAAGAGTAGAAGACTTAATCAGGTAAAATGTTTTTCCGCAAATCTCATATTTACTCAACAGAGGAATGATTTTCCGTTTATTTATTTTAAATTCGGTTGCCAACTCATTTTTATAAAGAGAAAAGAATCAGCAAACGATACGAATTTCAAAAAAGCAACATCAGACGATACGTTAATGAAATTCATGCATCAATATTTAAATACAAAAGGAAAATTTACCTTGTGCATCCGAAAATGGAATTCGAAAAAGAATTTATATATGTAGTTTTGCAGTAAATATCAAAAAGGAAGAGTTTAAAGAGAATATCTTTAAATTTTCTTTAAAAGGTAATTTAATATATTGCAGGAAGTTACGAAAAACAAGAGTTCTCGGTACAAAATAATTGTGGTAAATATTTGCTTCAGTAAATTTGTACCTAATTTAAAGTCAGATACAATTTTATTCCATTGATGTGAGAAATATACATATAAATAAAATAAAACTTCCTTCTACTGCTTCTTCATTAAGGAAATAAATATCTATAATTTGGTGAAATCGTTTTGAATATACTTTTTATAAAAAGCAAGAGGTGGAAATTTAGAATTCCTTTGATGTAATAAAAAAGAAGCACTTAGAATCATTTAATTTGCATTTAAAAATCATAATTTACCTTTAAAAATTTTTCAAAATGTCGAAAGTTTTGAACTATTTGATAAAATATATTATTTTATTTTATTTAAAAAGAAGTTTTAAATTGCTTTATTTGTTTTTTTTTTCATGCAATGAGTAGAACGAAAATTTATACAATTTAGTTGTTTTATTCTTTCCAGATACTTTGAATATATTAAAGGACGAATCATTCAGAAGCAGAAAAAGATTTTTGCAGCATTTGATATGGTTAAAAGATTTAATAATTTACAATTTTAAAGTGAAGTCCAATTTTTTATTTGAGAAAGCAAAGTGGCCCAATTTAGTGCAATAGTAAGCGGAATATAGTACGCAACATAGTATTGACGGTATCTATTAATGGTATATGACAATATTTTAAATAGCAAAAGAAACTTGTTAGTACTTCTGATAGCTGTGTTAGCCAGGGTGTTTTCTGGGTTTTGTCTTAAGAATATAACGATAAGTTATACTTGAAAATTCTTTGGTAATGCTTTCTATCAATGCTGGTCGATGGACATGAAATTATTCATCCGTAGAACATTAAAGAAACTATTCATCGAAAAATATTCATGGAACTATTTATCGATGGAATATTGACGAAACTATTCATCGGTAGAATATTCGTGGAATTATTCATCGATCGAATATTCACGAAACTAGTCATCGGTAAAATTTTCATGAAAATATTCAACGATAGAACATTTACGAAAATATTATCCTGTAGAATATTCACAAAATTATTTATTGATTGAATATTCTTAGAATTATTCATCTGTAGAATATTCACGAAACTATTCATCGATAGAACCTTCACGGCACAATTCATCGGCAGAATATTCATGAAACTATCCATCCATAGAATATTCACGGAACCATTCATTGATAGAATGTTCAGGTAACTATTCATCGATAGAATATTCGCGCAACTATTAACCTGAAAAATATTTACAAAACTATTCATTGGTAGAATATTCATGGAGCTATTCATCGGTAGAATTTTCATGGAATTATTTATCGATAGAATATTCTTCAAAACCATTCATCGAAGCATAATTTACAGAACTATTCATTGGTAGAATTTTCACGAAGCTACTGATCGGTATAATTTTCACGAAAAAAATTTATCGACAGAATATTTTCGGAATTATTCGTCATTAAAATATTCATCGATAGAATACCTATAAAACTATCCATCCATAGAATATCTATAAAACTATCCATCCATAGAATATTCATGGTACTATTCATCAGTAGAATATTCATGGAACTATTCATCAGTAGAATATTCATAAAAACTTATTCATTGATAAAATATTCACGATACTATTATCAGTAGAATATTCATAAAACCATTTATCAGTAGAATGAATATTCATGAAACCATACATAAATGGAATGTTTGCAAAATAATTCAATGAAAAGAGTAAATAGAAAAGTTTCTTTCCAAGATAGAACTGAAACATTTTTATGTTACTTCAAAATAACTTTAGAATGGTTATGTTCAAAAAGTTATGTTATATCATGCTCTGAATTACAGGCTGCAATTTCAGCAAGTGAATTTAAGAATTCTTTTTGAAAATGGGATAGCATATCATATTTTTTCCAGTTTCCTATTAATTAAGAGCGAATAACCACATTCAATAGTTTTTTTAAATTATTTTAATTTTATATCAGCATTTGAAAACTTAGTTCTCATAATAATTATTAATTTTAAAAGTTGTTATCACAAAATAAAAGTATTTTTAAAAGTTGGAATCACGAAATAAGAAACAATTTTTAAAAGTCGGAATCTGGCAACATATAAAAATTGTTGAAAAGTAAAATTCTTCATAAATAAGTTTGGTTTAAATTATAAAAAGAAATATTTTTTACGAAAATTAAGACAAACATAATCCAAATATGCAATTGAATTTAGATTCTAGAAAATGAAATAATTAATTATCACATTTTTTTCTAAAATGATAAACTTCTATTTGATTTCGATCCCATTAAAATAAAAAAATTCAGTAAATTCGAATATCAAAATACAAGAAAAAGATTTTTAGTGTTTAAAATCACGAATAAAAGTAAAATGGTTGTTTGTAAAAAAAAAAATCTAAAACTTATAATTATATATTTTAAAACAAATAGACATATTGAATTAAAAGAACCATTTTTAATTTGTTTAACTGTCGTAAATTCCCAAATGTTTTCAAATTTTGATTTGTTTACATTTCAATCAAAATGTAATGGAAACTTTTAAGGAAAGAAAATAATTTTTTAAAATATCTCACAGCAAAAAACATAATTTTTCGTTACATTAATTAATGTGACTAATTCCTTTTAAAAAATAATGATAAAAGAAACAAGGAACAATTTTTAATTGATATATTTCATAAAATGGAACATTACGTTTCTGAATTAATTTTTTCTTTGATCAACAAACGCAGAAATGGAAAAATAACGGAAGAAATTTTATGCTGTTTAAATGTCTGAACAAACATTTATTGTGTAATTAATATTTTTCTTAGCTTGTGAAATGAGAAAATTTTTATCGTGTTTGATTAACTTTAAAAAACAAAATTGCACAAATAATTGAAAATCTGAATGATGCGAAGTCTGAATTGATTGCATTTTCTTTTAAATTAAGTAAGAATAAATATAAAAAGAAAATGAAAAATAATTTTTATTAGCTTTAGTTTACTACGAAATTGAAATCTTAATTTTTAAAGCAATAAATGTTTAAGTTATTTAAAACGCATATTAATTTTAATGTAGAAATACATAAATTTTTACAAGTATTATCTTGAAAAATTAAAATATTTTTTATCACTTAAAATAAAAATACATACTCCATCTTTAATAAATTTATTAATTTTTCAAATTTAATAGTATAAAATTAAATGAGAAATTCTCCGTTGTTAAAAAAATCTTATACTATATTGTTTTTTTTTTAATGTAAAAAATATACACATGAAAAATAATAATAATAATAATTTTTAATAATAAAATATAAAACATGATTTATATTTAATGTATTTAAATTATAAGAATATTGCTATATTTTAATTTTGTATAAATTTCTTATAGACAGAAAAAATTAAGCTTTAATATTTCTTATGAGGGAAAATTAATGAGGAAATCTATTTCTAATAATAAAATTCAGTCAAAATTTATTTTGAAATTCAAAAATTAAATTTTTTAAAGTTTAAATTATATAACGAATAATTTTTATCAGAAATATTTTTTATTCTTAGAATATAATAGATTAATTAAATTCAATTACTAAAAGTTGTTATGAGTTACTCATAAAAAAAAATGGTTATGAACCTAAATGTTATTCATGTTTAAAATCGATGTTATTATATATTTAAAATCGAGGTTTATTAAATATTTAGAATACATGTTATTAAATGTTTAAAGTTGATTTTATTTCATGTTTAAAGTCGATTTTATTTCATGTTTAAAGTCGATTTTATTTCATGTTTAAAAATCGATATTATTAAATGATTAAAATCGATATTATTCATGTTTAAAATCGTTATTTCATGTTTAAAATAGATGTTATTTCTATGTTTAAAATAGATGTTATTAAATGTTTAAAATCGTCGTAAATAAAACAGATAAAACTTTTATGTAAATTAAAATTCCCCAAACTCATTTTAAAATTTAAAAATAAATTGTTACTTGCAACTGTTTCTAGATTTTTAATCTCTTTAAAAAAAAATCAATCAATCAGCGAACATAGAAATAACATTCTCAATTAAATAATTTCAAAATAATTGGCTTTCAATTTTTAATGAACCTCTAACATTAAAGAATGCCATTAAACAAACTATATCTAATTATAAAAGAATTAAATTTCTAACTCATGCAAAATAAACGATTATCATTAGCTGATTGATAGTTTCTACAGGAAGAATAAGAACTTATTAGCAAGAAATCAAATTTATCTAACGAAATCACACTAATCCATGGAATGTCGAATTGCAAAATCGAATAAGCTTAACTTTAAAACGAATGTACATCATCAATAATTATTCGCAGAATTAAGAACAACTATCAAAGAAAGACCGATCAGCCAATTGTTCGCTAATACTTCCCTGGCTGATAGCTCTTATCAGCAAAGGTTTACATTTGCACTTCAAAATTATGGAGCGAACAGCTGCTTTAATCATCAGAAAAAAAAAATATTTGACATCAGTATTCAATGAAAATTAACCCAACAATACAACTGGCAAATGGTTTCACTTTGTACTAGAAACTGAAGATTGGTGGATTTGTTCCGAAGTAAAAGAGTTTAACAAAAATATTTAATTTTTATATAATAAAATTTTATAATTATATAAGGTATAGATAAAATATTTTGGTTAAATTTATTCGGCTACAAAGGCATAAACTAATATTTGATCTTTCTGTTTAATTTCATCTTTTTTGTATTAACAGTTGATATATATATTAGATATATACATATATAGGTGATTATCAAAATAATGGAAACATCATAAGTGGCATTTAAGAATGCGCTTCGTAAGCATTAAAATGTAATCTTAGCTACTAGATTTTTTTTAAATATAAAAAGTATATATCATGGTAGTATGAGGTAGCTTGAGTAAAGTTGCATGTGTCTTGGATTTTTTTCAAATGCGTGCAATGTCATATCTCACATACTTTCAAAAAAGGCCAAATTGTAGGAGTCCTACTAGCTGGAGCAACTGTTAGAGGCACATTTTAAACAAAACTTTTACTGAAAAGCAGCAATTCCAAATCATTTATCACATCTGTTAATGCCAAATGTCGTCTACAGTGGTACTACAACCACAAAACCTCGTCGATTGAGAAGTGGAGGACAGTTATATGGTTATACGAATCGTTTTCGAAATAGGCTATAGTTGAGAATATCCCTTCTAATTTCACATGCACTGTGTGCCTCGCTCATTGCATTCTGCTGATTCGTAAACCAGATGCATATCCGGTAGTTCCGCATTCGTAACATCCAGCCGTTTTTAATATCGCTGCGTAAATTGAAAGGTCACTATGGGAAGCTATGTGTTGCTATATTGTTCAGCATTGTTATGTGATTCAGAATCGTCTAGATGTAACCTATTCCTCTTAGATGTTTTGCAAATCTAGTACTGAGATTACCCGCAGGAAAACAAATTTTTAGTTCCCTTTTGGGGAATTCGAACTAAGATACCTGGTTAAGAAACTCAACGTCCTGACCATCGAACACACGGATGTCAGCAATTAAAATGCTATAATGAATCGGAAGAGGTGTGAACAAATTAGACGCTTAGTTCCCTTTGTGCAAACATTTATCTCTTACAATTGAATGACTAAATTATCAGACAAATAGACTTTAAAAACAACTTAATTAATTAACTCCTCTAAATTGCTAAATCCCTAATTTAGAAGTATCTCTAACAATAAGATATTTAATCTAGAACTTGAAGGGAATCTATGAATTACTTCTTAAGCAATTTTTCTTTGCAATATTATTTACTTAAAATAAACGGAAATATGCAATTTTCTCTTTCCTTAATTAAATTAGTCTTCAAGGATATTTTGGCTAATTGGTGTTTGAAAACTGTTCTAAAGATCTAATTGAATAAATTAAATGTAAATTAAAGATTATTTTGTTGAGGGCACACTTTGGCATGGTTTGTAATCGGAACTTACTGAAATTCGTTTATTGTTACGAATTTAGATAAATTAGATTGGCTGCTTCAATTACCTGTAATATATTTATGGGCTTCAAGTTATTTATTTAAAAACAAGAAAGATTTAT